>JAJMIG010000023.1:0-98907 GCA_030583365.1 Sugiyamaella japonica
GAGGGCTTTGAAGGCTGTAACAATGTTCATCATGGCGTTTTGTTGTTGGCTTAAGACCTTCTCAAGTTCGGCAACGCGCGCGTCAATGTCGGTGGCGGGGTTGTCTCGAGTTAGAGACGCGACTCGATTACGAGTCATAGGGCCCATTGAGCGGCCGCGGGCGTTCGGGTTGATTTCCATTTCAAAAAAGCGTTTTTCTCAAAAAAGCGTTTTTCTTCGTACAAATGGTCAAACTACATTGCTTATACGACGTACGCCCCCCTCTATCTAGCAGGACCGATTGTCACATTTAACGACTTTATGTTTCAGACTCACACGACACTGGTAAAGAGTCCATTAGCGTGTAAAGGCGTTTGAAGTAGGTTTTTCCGGAATTTTTTAAACAGTCAGGCTAGACCTATTCACAAAAATTGAAATTCAGAAATCGTCTCCCGGTAGCTTAGCTGGTTTAAAGCGCAAGACTGTAATGGTTTAAAAGTTATCTTGAGATCGGGCGTTCGACTCGCCCCCGGGAGATTTTTTTTTTTTTCAGCACGAGTTGGAAGATACAACCACTTTTAAACCAGATGGGATAGATGTCAACTGATTAGTGGATTGCCGTTAGTATTTGAAATCTTGTAAATTAGGTTCGCGTTGGTACACAGTTAGGATAATTGCTTATATGCAACGCATAAGCATATCATATAATTGTTTGACTTTAATGGTGTAGTGTGTTGAAGTTAATTAAATGTGCAAGTTGATTTACAATTTCGTAGAGAAACGGTCAATGCTGGGGGAGTGTGACAAATCGAGTGGAGACTAGTCAATCACTAGCACCAGCGCCAACGCCAACGCCAACACCAACGCCAACGCCAACACCAACGCCAACGCCAACGCCAACACCAACGCCAACGCCAACACCAACGCCAACGCCAACACCAACGCCAACGCCAACACCAACACCAACACTATACAAACATCGATCAATAATCGCTTATTCCTACGATTAACCAAATGCTCACCAGAGTGGAACATAATTAGATTGTAATGGGCTGTATTGATAAAAGCATCATAGGTGTCATGACACAGCAGTGTGGGGTGCATTATCAGCGACGCACGATAAGCGAAAGGGACGAAGATCGACAACACCCTACCATATGATATGGCCAATATTCATTCTCGTTTCTGATCTAGTCCTGCCAGTGGGAAATGGAATTGCTTATAAATATCAGTAGGTCGGTTACAACACGAAAGTGAAAGTCAAGTCGTATTTGCCGTTATTACATATAGTTCTGATGCTGCCGCAATAAGGTGTAGCCATCTCAACTCGGCTCTCCACGAGAACTCGTCATAACTGCCCTCCCAGCACCTCTATCTTTAATTATATAAGCAGAACAAAAGGAGTTTCATTACCTGCATAGAACGCGTCGGACCGGTAAACCGGAATCATTCTTGGCAGACTTGGCTATACATGCCATGCAACAACTCCCTGCATTATACAGAGGTGGAATAGTTCCCCATCGTTGGAGAATCCACTATTCATAGCCATGCTTAGATTCACACCAAATACTTCGTCGAATCAGCAGCCGTTGCTGAGTCTCCGCAATGTTCTTGACGGATCCCGATCAGAGATCTATAATTAGACGTGCAGGAGGCATACATGATGCACACGAGGCATGACGAGCACAGGAAGAATGAAATGAATTCCGTTCAAAACGTTGGCCAAATAGGCCAGACGACAGGTATACGAAAACGAGTGACGTAGATGTGGCTGTAAATTGCCGTCAATGTCGCCGTCAACCTTCTCGAGCCAAAAATAACCAGACGCATCGGCATGGATTCTGCTCACTTGGGTACAAAGGGGACATCTGACATTTCGGCCTCTTCTGCCTGCCTGCTCTGCAAAACAGCCGGAGCGCCAGTGAGTAAAGGTGCAGAGGAAGGCTTTACGAGCGAACGAGCGAACGAGCGAACGAGCGAACGAGCTTACAAGCTTATGAGCCTGCGGCGTACCGGTTACGCCCATTGTCCGCGTGGTGCGGCGGAACCCACGAACCGCGAGGATCTCATTCCCAATCTTCTTTCTATCTTTTCAGCTTTACTCCTCCACCACACGCTCTTCTCTGTCATTTTCAAATATTAGCCAAAATAGCGCGATAGAGCCGCCGCTTTTTGTTTCCTATTTACATTTGGACAAACTCTATCGGGGACTTTTAAAAAGTTTTTTTTTGGTGTTGACTCGAGATTTTGATAAGCACTGGTCCTCACGATCCATCGTTTTATCACCCGTTTTGATAGTAAAAGGAGCCAACCATCTGTCGATATTCCTTTGTCACTCGCTACACCATGAGATTCCTGGCACTCTTTTTAGCGGGTGTGAGTTTACTATGTAAATCAACCGTATCCCTTGATCTCGACCTAAGCTCTGTTTCAAGTATTTACGATGCACAGGCTCTAGTGGCTCAGGGTCTAATGGACTACTATAATGGCAACGACACAGGAGAAACCCCCGGGATGTTTACAAACCCGTATTATTGGTGGGAAGCAGGCGTGGCATGGGGTACCATGCTTGATTACTGGTATTATTCTGAAAACAATACCTATGAAGCATTGATAAAGTCCAGTCTGTTATTCCAAGTCGGTAAAGGATGGGACTATATGCCTGCTAACCAGACCACTACCGAAGGTAACGATGATCAAGGGTATTGGGGAGTTACTGTCATGGCAGCTGCAGAAAAGAACTTTTCCAATCCAGGAGATAATAATCCAAGCTGGCTTTACTTGGCTCAGGCGGTTTTCAACACCATGGCTTCACGTTGGGATACTCAAACTTGTAATGGAGGGCTAAGATGGCAGATTTTCACCTGGAACGGTGGTTATGATTATAAGAATTCGGTAGCCAACGGATGCTTGTTTCATATTGGGGCTCGATTGGCCAGATACACGGGAAATAACTCGTATGTGGACTGGGCTGAGAAAGTCTGGGATTGGTCTGAAGGCGTCCACTTCATCAACAAGACTTATAACAATGTCACCTATAGTGTATATGACGGAGCGTATGTGGAAAACAATTGTACCAGTGTGCGGAATCTTGAATGGACATACAACTACGGATTGTATATTTCTGGATGTGCCTATTTATACAATTATACCAATCAGACCATTTGGCTCGACCGTCTCAACATGCTGTGGAACAGAGGCAAGGTGTTTTTCAATTCAGATGGCATCATGTACGAAGCGGCCTGCCAGCCCAGCAATCAATGTAACACGGATCAACGATGTTTCAAGGGCATTTATTCTCGATTCCTGGGACTGACCATGTTACTTGTGCCCAGTCTTCAGTCAGAAATCATGCCTTTGATTCAGAGCTCGGCGGCAGCAGCTGCTCTATCTTGTTCGGGCGGTACTGATGGACATACTTGTGGACTCAACTGGTTTGAAGGCAAATGGGATGGAGTATGGGGGCTTGGTGAGCAGATCTCGGCTCTCGATACATTCAACACTTTACTTATTAACAATAGGCCTGGTCCGTTGAGTGAACGCACTGGAGCCACGTCCCATGGTGATGGAGCAGCAGGTACCAATACTAGTGGTAATAGTCTGACGGCGGATGAGCTGGACATTACCAGTAAAGACAAGGCAGGAGCAGGTGTGATTACTGCCATTGTGATTATTGCTCTCCTTGCCACGTCGTGGTGGATGTTGATATAAGGTACCAGCACCAGTACATGAAGGTCTATTTTTTTTTATCGGGGAATTGGGATTTTGCTTTGTTATATATAGAAAATATATATTGTACGACGATGTTTTTACTGCTTCATCATCCACCATCCAGTGGCCACAATACCAACAGTCAATACAGCTGTCAAGATTCCCGCTCCCGCCCTGTCCTTGTTGGTAATGGCCAAAGTATTGGTGAGGAAATTGGACTCTGTCGAATCCGAGCCCGCCGAGGAACTTCCTGTAGACGAGCCTCCTGTTTTGGACGTGTAGGGGAGCGATTTCTGCATAGCCATGGTGTTCTGCATCACTTCCAGCGCCGACATCTGCTCACCAAGCCCCCATACTCCATCCCACTTGCCTTGAAACCAGTTGAGTCCACAGGTATGTCCATCAGTACCACCCGAACAAGATAGAGCAGCCGCAGCGGCCGACGCGTTCAGGTGGGTTATGATCTCGTCCGCTAATGACGGAACCAGCTGGGCCGTCAGTCCCAGAAACCGCGAGTAAATGCCCTTGAACGATCTCTGATCATTGTTACATCTGTTTGAAGTCTGACATGCTGCTTCAAACATGACATCACTGGAAGAGAAGAAAATGGCCTTGCCTCGATTCCACAACAACTCGGTGCGTGTAAGCCATTTGGTGTCATTGGTGAAATCATACAAGTACGCTGCTCCCGACGTGAACAAGCCGTAGTTATATGTCCACTCATACACTGTATGTGTAGTACAATTGTCTTCAATATTGCCTCCATCAGACAACTTGCCAGTAGTCTCATTCAAATACCCCACGGTGGTGATCCAGTCCCACACCTTTTCGGCCCACTCTACATAGGTGGTGTTGGACGTGTATCGGGCCAACCGGGCTCCAATATGGAACAAACAGCCATTGGCCACGGTGTTTTTATAGTTGTACCCCGAGTTCCACGTGAATATCTGCCATCTCAGACCTCCATTACAACTGTCGGTATCCCAACGAGATGCCATGGTGTTGAACACTGCCTGAGCCAAGTATAGCCACTGGGGTTCGTCTGAAGACGGATTAGAAAAGTTTCTTTCGGCTGCTGCCATGACTGTGATGCCCCAGAACCCTTGATCATCGTTTCCTTCGGTGGTGGTTTGATTGGCTGGCATGTAGTTATTGTTCTTGCCGACCTGATAAAGCATTCCTTCCTTTAGTTTAGCGTTGAACGTGGTGTTGCCCGTATAATACCAGAAATCCAGCATGCTACCAAACGCTGCGCCTGCTTCCCACCAATAGTACGGAGATACAAACATGCCTGGCGTGCCACCATAGTCGTCTCCATTATAATAGTCCATCAGTCCATCGGCCACCAACGACAGGGCATTATAGAGCGAGGCCTGATCATCCAGCACCAGATCTATGGCCCGAGCTCGGTACATACATTGCAGTAATGGCACCACCACGAGGCCCAAGGTTGATAATGTCAATTTCATGATCAAACTAAACCGACTGGGTTCTCTCTCTCTTCTTCTTCTTCTTCTTCTTCTTCTTCTCTCTTTACCTGAGCGATCCGATGTATTTGATCTTTCATCAACTCCAAATCAAAACTACCGCTCTCTATTCGTCTACTTGTCGATAAATATTCGTAATCTAATATCCTAATCAACCTAGTCTCTCTGTCCCTCTTTCTCTGTCCACCAAAGAGTACCTTACAAGAATAATATCAAATATTATACCTTATAGCATAGCTTATGTTGGCCTGACCCTGGGCTGTGCATACTAAGAACCGCTCTCTACCAGCCAAGACATTCTTTATCCATACTGGCTATTTTAAGATTGTGAGCCAGGGGTAGCCCGCGCCCGCGGCAACTGCGCCCGCCCCCACCAGCCCCGCATTCAGGGGGGACTCCTGGATCCCCCTCCATCAGAGGGGGACTCAGCCTCCGGCAGCCGGCCTGGGGTCTCTCAAGCGAAGCTTGAGCTACGGGTCCGGGCAGCGCCCGGCCGCCGGAGGCAAAGCCACCCACCCCCTGGATCGCGCCTCCGGCTGGCGAGTGCGATTGACGGATAGAATTGCTGTATTGACTAATAGTTGGCGTTTACAAGTGAGAACCGGCTTTGGCAGGCGCAAATCTCTCGAACCATTCAAGAGAATCCTTGAATGCCTTCTCCTTGGCAAACTTGACATTGTCATCGCTGAGGTCGCCTCGGATAGCAAAGCCATGAACAACTCCTGAAGCCAGAGTGGTAAAGTATGTGGCCTTGACCGCTTTGAGAGTGGCCTCGGTCTTGTGTCGAAGCTCTTCGGTATAGATACTGTCTTCTTCAGCACCAAGAATGATCACTGGGCCCTTGATTGCCTTGACCTCGTCAATGGTAATGAACGAAGGGTGGGCTAGCGCGGCAACGTTGGCTTTGCCATTGCCTAGCTGCTGAATGGCAAACTTGGCACCAAAACAATAGCCAATGGTAGCCACATACTCAGGAGAGTACTTCTTCAATACTCCATCAACAAACTTATCAACAATGGGCTTGACAATATCCGGAGTGTGTTTGGGCAACCAATCAGTCATAAAGTTCTTTCCTGGAGGAGGATTGGGATCGCCAAGATCGCCATCATAAACATCGTTTTCAAACATATCAGGAACAACTACAAGATAGCCTGCCTCGGAATACTGGTCGGCAAGTAATTGCGGATTGGAGATTCGGTGGCCAAAAATATCAACAAAGAGAATCAACAGCTTCTTACTGTCGACATTTCCAACTGTATAAGCTTCAATGCCATCAATAGTAGTGAAAGTACCAACAGCACCACCGGCTAGAAATCCTACGTTAGCTTTCATTCACACTAACTGCCAATCCGTTACTCAGCACACTTACAGTGTCTAAAGCCCCGAGCACAGCATTCGCCAGGAGGATTGGAAGCCATCTTGATAATTGAACTTGTTCTATGTTACCAGAAACGAAACCAAAACTTTACCAGTGGCTTACCAGTGGCTTATATAAACCGCACGTACTGCTGACATGAGGGCTTGTTCGGCATTTTATGTCCGTCGGCACGCATGCGGAGACCATGCGGAGAACATGGAACAAACGATTCGGAGATCATTATCAATCTGTCGGTAATGCTTACGTAGCTGCCCGCGGGTCCGATTGATGTTTAAGCAGCGGATGATTGATCTAGTCAGCGGTAGTGATAGATACTAGAGTTGTCTCGATAGATATGGAGTTATATGGAGTTATATGAGATATCTAAGGAGTTATCCATGTATGTAGGTAATTACCCATTACAAAACTGGTATGCTCATCTACTCGTTTATTCGTATGCTCATCTACTCGTATGCTCATCTACTTTATTCGTATGCTCATCCACTCGTTTACTCGTTTACTCGTTTACTCGTTTACTCGTTTACTCGTTTACTCGTTTACTCGTCTACTCATCTACTCGTCTACTCGTCTACTCATCTACTCATCTACTCGTCTATCTAACACCTCGCATCCCCCTAACTCTCATTATGCCTCTGGGGAATAAATACTCGGTACCGGTACCAACCCCCACTGGACAGCTGCTTACCAGCGGCACCAGCCTACCCACAGCCCTGTGCGGCTGTCCCGGAGGCCGTATCGTATCGTTCGTTAATCAGTTCGCCTTGGACTTTCATCACGCACCATAAAGACAAGTATAACGCACACCAACAAACAAGTGGTTTTCCAAACTTATTATAACACTTGGGCAGACCCAAAGTTGTCAAGAGAGCACACTAATTTACAGAATGTCAAAGGCCATTGTCCGTTCTATCAAAAACGTCACCAATGGCTATACGGCCGCTCAGGTCAAGGTCCGCAATGCTACGAGCAACGACTCTTGGGGCCCTAGCACGTCGGATATGCAAGAAATCTCTCGATTGACCTATGAGAACCACGAACTGTTTGAGGTAATGGATATGTTGGATCGTCGGTTGAACGATAAGGGCAAGAACTGGCGCCATGTCATGAAGGCTCTGACAGTGCTCGATTATATCATTCATACTGGATCAGAAAACGTTGTTTTATGGTGCAAGGATAATCTGTACATCATCAAGACTCTACGAGAGTTTCATTATGTTGATGAAGGTGGTCGAGACCAGGGATCCAGTATCCGAGCCAAGGCCAAGGAGTTGACGTCGTTACTTCAGGATGATGATCGATTGAGAGAAGAACGGTTGAACAGGGGTCCTTCTCGCAGAAGAAGAAGACAAGGAACAGGTTCAAGTAGACCTCTTAGAGATACTCCCAGCCCTCCCATGAACGGCAATCGCCGGGATACTAATCCAGAAGATAGCGAAGAGATCCAACGAGCACTAGAAGAAAGCAGACGGACTGCTGAAGCGGACGAGAGAAGAAGAAAGGCTATGGAAGGATCAGACGAAGACCTTCGTAAAGCGATTCTACTTAGCGAGGAAGAAGAGCGTTTGCGTAGCAATAATGTCTTGTTTGACACTTCCAACAGTCAGCCTAATCTGATTGATACTAGCGATTCGGCTCCTGTTCAACAACAGCAGTATTTTTATCAACAGCCTCAGATGGTTTATACACAGCAGGCGACTGATTTATTTGGAAATCCCATTTATCAGCCACAACAGCAGCAGCAGCAGCAACTGCCGGTTTCCACTGGTTATCTACAGAGTGCTTATGCTACTACAGGAGCAGCCTTTCCACAATACACAGGCTATCCACAGCAACAACAGCAACCCTTGTATCAGAATATCACTGGGTATCAATCCCAGCCGCTGCAACAACAGCCTGAACCCGAGCCTTTGAGACCATTAAAGACTGGTTCGAATAACCCGTTTGCGAAGCCCGATTTGTTTTCATCCAACAACTCCAATGGACAGTCTTCTCAGCCGAATTTACAGCAACTGCAGCAACAGCAACTTCAGCAACAGCAGCAACGACAACAACAGCTTCAGCAACAGCAGCAACAACAACAACAGCAGCAACCACCACTACGACCACAACAGCCACTCAGACAGCAGAGAACAAATAACAATTTCGATCAGAGTCATATGAATGATCTCAATACTCTACTTGCCAACGGAGATGGTATTGATACTTTTGGAAATGTTGGAGAACAGCGGATCCCTGCCCAGCACACGAAATCAACATTCATCAATTCTGCTGGCCAGGGTCTCCAGCAACAGCCAACCAATAACAATCCATTTATGAATCAACATTATACCGGAATCGCCACCACCAACCCGGTTCAGCCTGCTTTTACTGGCTACGGCTTTGGCAATGCTGGCCAGTCTTCGTACCAGCAGCCACAACAACAACAACAGCGTACAGGCTACAACAATCTAATTGATCTGTAGGAGTTTTGTTTTGTTTTGTTTTGGATTCCCTCTTATTATGTTCGAATTTTATGTTCCGTTCACTTTGTCTTTTTTTTTTTTTGATGATGCAGATATGTATTTTATACAAGTTATATAACGAACCAAAGAGGTTTCTTGAATAAAAGAATAAATAAATTAAATTGCCCACTGGCATGACAGATTACTCGAAATGATGAATAATAACACTTCCCACATCGCTGTCTTGGGACTCGTGTGATACTCGAGTGCGAAGAGGAGATAACGGCCCCGTGCTCATCTGTGATAAACTGCTCAATGGGTATAAGCCAGAATTATTATACCGTGAGTGGTTCATAGGTGAATGAGAATGACCAGTGAAAAACGGACTGGCCGCTGACGAGGAATAATTATCTCGGGAAACAACTCTTGACGAAGGTTGCATGGTAGAAGATTGAGCGCCGTGGAAATCCCACGGAACAAGGATCGGAGAGTTGCCTACTTGACCTCTAGTAGTCGTGAATGCATGTTGTTGTTGTTGTTGTTGTTGTTGTTGTTGTTGTTGCTGCTGTCCGCTTCGTTGAAGTGGTGATACTGTATATGCATTTGGACCGAGGAATGGCGTTCCAGACAGAATATCATGAGCATTACCTTGACGGGCCTGGTAATTTGATAGTTGCTCATTCAGATGCTGCGCAAACGAATGTGCATTATAAGAGTAAGACGGTGCTTTGGAGCCATAGCCACCGCCCACAGATACAGATCCCTGGGTACCGTCTGGAACTTTGATAGAGTAGAGAACTTGAAAAGTAGTCTCAATATAATCATTGAAATCCACCTCACTCATTGGCTTCTCGGAGAACCTCACTTTTTCATAAAGTAGAAGAAACACATCAACATGATCAGACCAATCTAGTAGATGATATGAATCTAGCAACGTAAAATACTCTCGCATGGGCATACCTCTGGGGCGAACAAATGTTGGATGAAGACTCTTGGCCTTGATTTCTATAATCGAGCTACAAGCAAGTGCGATTTCTTCATAAGGAGTGTCTATGGACCCTTCGGACAAATCCGGATTCCGTAATCCAGCATGAGATATATCCTCTGATCTTGGAAGAGTCTTTTGAACAATACTGGCACATCTTGCTAATTCGTTGCGGATCCGACTAGCACATCTTTCTGAAACATCATCTTCTCGAGTTACGTATCTCCTTGGTATATCGGTCAGTGAGGTTCTCACTTGGATCAATCGGATCAGGTACAGAAATATCGCTATTACCACTGCCAACACATAGGCAATCACGACAATAATAGCGTCCCAAAACTGCCCACTGGTTCTAGATTGATGTACCACATCAATAGGAGTAGCCACCAACAATGCAATAAATACCACTAAAAAGAATACTAGAGATATTCGATACAGCCATCCCTGAAGGGTCAGCTTCTGTCTTGTGAATAAATATGTTCTTGGCATCTTTGACCTTCCAGGGCCAGAGAAGGTGAAACGTAAAGACAAACGTAAAGACAAACGTTAAGATGCCCTTGATGAGCTCTCACCAATAGTGATGAAGAGAGGTTACGAAACAGCTCTAGCTTTTGAATCAGAAATCAATAAGAGCCTCTCGAGGAGTAGTACATCATCAATGTTTATATGTGAGAATGCATAATGGCATGTGCGGCGTATCGAATGGGAACATAGATATAAGCAGGTATATAGATAGATACCTAAAATTATGAACCACAAACCAAGTTGAGGGGATTTTTACGGACTTATTCTCACGGTCCGGGGAGTAGTTACGTCTACTAAATCCTATAAAATACCTTTCACATGTATAAATATAAAAATAAAAACTACAGCACCTTCTGTTCACGCCTGGTCTCCCACGGCATTACTGATCAAGGCTCTCAGAGGCTTGAATATGATTGATCGGACGGGAAATCTTATTTTACTCTGGATATGGCCGTAGCTGGCAGAAAAGTAGGGCACCTGCCTTTGATGTACGCACTTTGGAGAACCAACTTTGGCTGGTTATGTCATAACCAGTTATAATTGACACTTAATATAGTGCTCCAAAAAAAGTGATTAGTTGATTCTAAAATAGGATCCTTCTGGTGTAGTTTTCATGATATTATCAATGGCGTACTCGGGATGGAAACGTAGAACAGTTTACTAGCTCGAAAGAGGAGTAACGGGGTGATAACTAAGCAAATTCGAAGAACTCTTCGAAGGAAGCGTCTACAACCTGGAATGAGAGGCACCTTTCTGGCACAGCCGGCGGCTTTTGAGGAGATTAGTTTGGCTGGGCATCTAACCATTGTGGGTAGCCGTCATGACCGGTTTTGACAGGCATTGAATGATACGTAAAGTAAAGCAGGCCCTGATTGTATTATTCGGTAATTATTTAAGACAGAGAAGTCAATTGATTATTTATCTATCTAATCTGGTGGCACATGCTGAATCCATCTTTCCTGGTATTGTTCTATTTGTAGAATTTCATAATCACGTAAGACGGAGACATAGCATGTGAATTGACAGCGAATGTCATGCTATATGTAGAGAACCTAACAAACACACAGCAACCTATTTTGAAAGTGAGGAGGCATTCAGTCAGTGAACGTCCCTGTCCTGTGTTATATATACAACAACACTTAGACAATACATAGGAAGACGGATTCAACATGTACCAACAGACAAGGGCTCGTCAACGGTTCCACCCCCTTAGTATTACCATTATCTGACTATGCCACATGTAACATAGCTACACATATATGGGTCAATAATATATTAATAGCAGATGCTCGTAGGAACAGCACAGGCAACACAGTCGATCTGAGTCGAGTTCTATGCTGGTACTAGAGACTTGGTCAGAGAACGTGCACAGTGCAATGGAGAATCCTATATTTCTCATTTACAAAATAACAAGGCCATCGTTATCTCCTATTCTGCCGGCGCACGCACCTACCAGCAATGCGCTGCCATCAAGGCCTTATTATTACATGTTCGATCCGTATCTGTCAACCAATACATAGACTTAATAAAGGAAGTCTTCAGAGACCGGTTCATCTGGGCGTCGGTATACGGAGTGAGAGGTAGCGTTGATTCTCTCACTCGAGCTCTGGAGCACCAGATCCTTGCCCACAACCAATAGTGTTGTTCACCATATATAATAGCACATTGGCAACGATGGAGTAGTAATTCATCCAAGTCAGATATTCTAGCCAACTGATATCACGTGCCGCCTCGATTCCCACTCGACTCCACCACCCCTAACACCCAGCCCGAGCGAAGCGAGCTACGGGTCTGGGCAGCGCCCAGCGGCCGGAGGCCGAACGAGGGCAACAAACACAGACTGACAAAGACCTTTTTATTTTTACTTTTATTATTCTAATATCCAAACGTGATATCAAGAAACAACTTAAGCAGCAATATCAGGGCTGTAATCAGGGAAGTCAATCAAAGATTGCTCAAGAGGACCCTTCTTAGTCATGAACTTAACATAGGCACCGTCCTCTCTGATCTCACCGGCCTGACGACGCTTGACGTACTCAGGACGGTCGAGGTTGGTGAAACCCCACTTCTTGGAGATGATGATCTTCTGCTGACCGGGGAACTTGTAACGCGAACGTCTCAGGGCCTCAATGACAACATCCTTGTTGGAGTCCTTGGTACGGACGGAAATGATGATTTGGCCAATGTTGACACGGGCAGCAAGACCCTGAGGCTTACCCCAGGCACCTCTCATACCCTGTTGCAATCTATCGGCACCAGCACACGACAACATCTTGTTGATACGGAGCACGTGGAAGGGGTGCACACGGATTCTCATGTGGAAAGATTCACGGCCAGAGATCTTGGTGATGTACTTGTTGGCGCAGATACGGGCGGCCTCAAGAGCTTCCGACGAGAGCTGTTCAAGCTCGTTGGACACGAGGTGGACACACAGAGGGAAGTCGTCGACATTAGCTCTCTTACGGCCCAAATCGTAGATTCTAATCTTGGCGTCGGGGACACCACGATTGTATCTGGATTTAGGGAAGGGCTTGTTTTTACAGTATCTGTAACATCTGGCGGGACGACGAGCCATTTTTCTAATAATCAGTTAGAATGTGAGTGACATGGGCAGCGCATGAGCCACCAACCGCCTTTTATACAATATTCGCACCGTATATGCTGATTTGTAATATGATTATTTCCCCCCAGAGATGTCGTCACACTGGCCCGCCACAAACGGACCCACAAACGGACCCACAAACGGACCCACAAACGGACCCACAAACGGATTCACACACCGACTCATCCATCTCATTCCACACCCTTCTTTTCTCTCCCACCAAAACCCATTTGCACTTACCTTTTTGTCTCTACGAGCAGTCGAAGTTGAAAAGGTTGAAGTGACGTAAAGTGAGAAGAAGAATCTTAAGCTGTTCAATCTGGGATAATCCCGTGTGGCTGCTACACCGCTTTTTCCTCCCAAAACTTGCAGGTTGATTTGAAATCAACCACCGACACATCACCCAATCGGGAAACCGTGACTGCGTTTACCTCCCCACTCACCGTCACCCGTGGTCACGTGAGTATGACGGACTTGGGCGCTGCCTCCGGCGGCTGGGCGCTGCCCAGACCCGTTGCTCCGCTTCGCGGAGGGCAGGGACTCGGGGGAGGGGAAGGGCGTCGTCTCCGGAGCGCTTTCTCACACGCCGACACTGTGCGGGACCGGGCCGTCGTGCCAGGAAGCGAACATAAGTGCCAACCCAGGAAACAACCTGGTGGCGTGCCAGGGGCCAAAGGCCCTCCCCGCTGCCCCTGATTCTCCGCGAAGCGGAGCAAACGGGTCCGGGCAGCGCCCGGCCGCCGGAGGCAGAAAACCGGTTCCTGCATTTAGGATCACCGGCCAGACCCAACCCTAACGCCAGATTTAAAGTGGAAAAGTCCATCTACGGAGATCTCAGTCGATGTTCGGTCGATAAACAGAACTTCAGGGTTGACTGGAATTAGACATGCTCAGACTGGTAATCAAAAGAGGGCTGATCCGGGCTGGTGGTGTGGGAAGGACCGCTGGTTTAGGAAAAACAGCTTCTGGTGCATTGAGCAGGTTGCCTAGTCGGTCGTTTTGTTGTTCGCAGGCGGTGCTTAAAAAGGCGTCGAAAAAGAGCCATAGTAGCAAATCAGAGCCGGTGGAAGAGTTGACGGCCGAGGGTGAGGAGGGCGTTCCACTGGATCTGGACGCTTTGGAAGCGAAATGTAAAAAGACTTTGGAAGTGTTCAATGAAAAGTTAAAGGAGCTCCGAACGTCTAAAATCGACGTATCGAAATTCAACCACATCCCCATCACCCTACAACATGGAGAAACGCATCCACTCAACGAAATAGCCACGCTGCAATCGAGAGGAAGTCGGCTTTCAATTGTGGTGTTTGATCCCAAGCATGTGAAATACGTCTCTAGCGGCATTCTGTCCCAACTCAACATCACCCCCCAGGTGGATCCAAAGAATAATCAGACACTACTGGTGTTGTCAGACAGAGACGACTCTGATGGCAGTGACCATCAGTCTCAGGTTCTCAAAGACATCAAACAGCTGCACGACCATTTCCGCAATTCTCCCTCTAAGCATTCTCTTGCTCAGATCCGAGCGGGCGGTCTTAACCATCTCAAAAAGGCTTTCAAAGCCAAACAAATCGACAAAGACAGTTTCCGAAAACAATCTGATCGAGTGGAAAAGTCGTTTAAAGATTTCAGTGACAAGCTGGCCAATGCATTGAAGTCTGCTCAGTCGTCGTCGCACTAATGGGCAAACCCTCTATTATGTACAAACTGTAAATCTATTATATATATATATATATATATATTGATGCAAAAAAAACTAATCAACTGTTTCGAGCAAGTCGTTGTAATGCACGTAGTCGGCCCCAGAAGCCCTCACCATAGCCAACTTGATTAATGGCCCTGACCATATCCCAGGCCTTTTTGCTGTCTGGAATCGGGTAGTCCAATGGCCGTGGAATACTGGTCTTGATAAGTGGGAATCTATCATAACATACACTTTTCTCCACACAGAGACCTCGCAGACCTTCAGTACCTCCAAATTTACCGTACCCACTGCCCTTGATACCTCCAAAAGGTAGTTGACACAGTGCAAACGTAGCAAAGTCGTTGATGGCTACATTACCGCATTCAAGACGGTCGGTAATATCATTGAGAACTTTCTGTGAGCTGCCAAAGACCGAAGCACCCAATCCATACTCGGTGGAATTGGCCACATCAACCGCATCGTCCACTGATTGAGCCCGGAACAACAGAAGAATCGGTCCAAATACTTCTTCCTGGGCAATGTCCATATCTCGGGTCACGTCAATGAGCAAAGTGGGCGTGAAATAATGTCCTTGAGGGTATTTGGGATGATTATATCGAACTCCTCCATGTACCAGCTTTGCTCCCTGTGATACAGCATCTTCCACTAATGCCTCGAGAATTTCAAACCGATTGCCATTAATAGTGGCACCCATGTCAATGACCTCTTGTTCGTCTATTGACGAGCCTAATCGTAGGTGAGAAATGGTCTTTTCCAAAATAGGCACCAACTTATCATACGAAGCCCCTACGGCAATTACTCTCTCAACACCAATACAGTTCTGGCCCGAGCTTTGAAAAGTGCCTCGTAGAATAATCGAAGCGATTCCATCCAACGTACGGTCTGTAATATCGTCCAATACAATCAAACAATCTTTTCCTCCAAGCTCACATACTACGGGAGTCAGGGACACAGCAGCAGCGGTAGCTACTTTATGAGCCACTGGCCGTGAGCCAATAAAGGTAATATGATTAATCCCCGGGTGAGAAGTCAAGAAATCGGCATCCTGAGGCCAACAAGCCACCAACTGGGCGAGATCTTCATCAAAGCCATGAATACGCAATGCCTCTTTGGCTATCTCCATGAAATGTAAAGACGACCACACTACCGATTCAGAGCATTTCACCACAATAGCATTGCCTGTAAACAACGCGGCTGCAATGGGTCCCATTAGGTTATGTAGAGGATAGTTCCACGACACCATTGCCGATACAACCCCCAATGGTTCGTATCTGATCTGGGCTCCTTTATAAGACATGAGAATATTCGTGGGGCCTGGTCGAGTCGACACTGTCAACGACTTTTCTCCGTGAGCAACAATCCAATTGAGCTTTTCCAGAGTGACAAGAATCTCTCCCAACGACGCATCAAGCATCGTCTTGCCAGTATCACGACATGCGATTCTAGCCACTTCTTCCTGATGGTCATTAATATATTTTGAGATGGTGTTGAGTACTGCTCGTCGGTCAGAGAATGAAGATGATTTCCAAGACTTTTGTGCCTTGTGGGCCTTGTCAATGATGACATTGATGTCTTCTCTAGTATGAGCAGGTACTTTGCCCAGAGACTGGCCGGTAGCTGGGCAGTAGCATTGAATGTTTGTGGGGTCGTTGACATCGAATACTGACACTGGCGAGATTCTTTTGCCCTTCCAATGAGGGAGTGCTTCTTCGGGAGTGGGCAGATGAAATGGTTTACCCTTTTCCTTCCGCTTGGAATTGAGCACTCGCCGCCTAATAAGATATAACGATGATATCAGCACCGCCAGAAGTGCGGCAGATAATTCCGGAACCTTGACATTCAGCATTGTGTGATTTGCTCAGGTCATAAAAAAAACTGCATTCGCGTCCCTGTGGCGATGTCATGAGCAGAGCCAGAAACTTGCAACACTAAAATGAACAGCCCAAACAAAAATCTAAATAGTTACTCAGTTCCACATTCACAATATGACAATGTGGATGTAGATAGATATTCAGCATGTGCCTCGAGGTAGAAGTGTGTGAGGTGATGGGCAGAGAAGGGTCCATCAGCACAGCCGCGCACTGGCATGTGGATCGAGACTGACGAGAGTACGAGTTACGAGTTGGAATTCGCTGTATTAAACAATCTACAAACAGGTCAATGTTAAGCATTGATATGTGGAGTGGGGACAGGAGTGGTGACAGCGTCGATAATCTTCTTGATAATGCCGTCCTTTGCACTGGCTGCCTGAGACTTGATGTTGTCGAGCTCAGACTGGATCTTTCCCTCGGCCTCTTCAGTTGCCTTGGTAGTAGTTCCAGTGTGCTTATAAGTTAGTAAGCCATGCCATCAACATTCAAGATTATTGGGGACTTACCAGAGACTCCTTTTTCTGGAACTCGGCCTCTTTACTCTTCTTGTAGGCTTCAATTTCAGCAGCAGCGTCGGTCTTGGCAGCCTTTAGACGCTGAGTTCGGACTGTAGCCGTTAGCTAATATACTCGATATCAAACTCTTTGATGAGATTGACTGGAACTTACACGCTCTGGCGCTTTGAACAATCTCATGAGCCTTGCGCTCAGCCTGACATTCTCGTTAGTATCTTTGGCAGGGAAAGGGAAATCTGAAAGCAATGTAACCTGTATTTCCAGCTAGTCTTCAAGCTTACCTCTAAAAGGGTCTGGATACCATTGGAATTCTGCGCAGACTACAACTGTTAGTAAGGTCTGTCTATGTATTTCAAAACAGAGAATGTCAGCCGTTATAGCATTCATTTCTGCCTACACCTAACCATCATTCGCTCTCTTACCATTTTGTTCCAAATGCGTTGTAAAATTGATCGATATCGGGAAGCTTCAGATAAACCAAGATAACGAACAATGGCTGTTTTCAACAATCTTCCCTCACGAGCGTGAGCGCACGCCTCGCTCCACAGCCTTACACACAGAGGCTGCGATAGTCTAGCGCCGCAGATAAGACGATCAGACTTGTTTTTTATATGATTATTTATATACCGTATCGTAGGTCATCAATGGATATAACGCTTTCCACTAGGTGTGAAATATGCTTCAGGAATCCCTTTAAATATAAATGCCCTGCTTGTGCTATGCGCACTTGCTCTTTAGGATGCTCTAAACTTCATAAACAGCAGAGTAACTGTACGGGATTAATACCGGCTACCAAGTATTTCGCCAAAAAGGATCTAATAGACTCTCCAAATATCATCAATCGTGATTATAATTTCTTACAGACTGTAGATAGGGAGTTGACTCTTGGAAAACGGTCTGCTAGCGAAGTTTTGTCAACAAGTACCACTGGGAAGAAGAGGTCTCAACAACATAAATGGAGTCGAAATGCCACAAACGAAAGAGTCATTAATGGCGTCCATGTTAGACAATTACCCATTGGTATGCAGAGGAGTAAAAGCAATCGATCTGGATGGAATAATAAGCGCAAAAAATACTTTTGGACGATAGAGTGGGTATTTTTCAGCAATGAGGTTGAGGAAAGAACAACCAGAGAAATAGCAGACTCGGAGATCCTTGACGATGCATCCCAAAGAATCTTCAAGGCCTGTTCAAGTGGAATCGACCTTTCGACTACGATAAAGATGTCTATTTATTTGAAAAAAGTTGATTGTCCTGCCAATAGACCACAGGTGATTAGATTGGACGGGACCAAGCCGTTGAACGAGGCGATTCTTGGCCAGACTGTTGTAGAATATCCAACCTTGTTGGTTGTTGTCAACTTGGAGACAGATGAACAATCTAGTATTATTCCCCCGGGATACCATCTACTGGATCATGGTAATAGTAGTGGTAATAGTAATGGTAATAGTAATGGTAATAATAGTGGTAACAGTGATGATAGTACTGGTGATAGCAGTGACAATGATACGGCAGAATCTGATTCAGACAAAGATTCTCCTCCTGAAGAAGAATCATCCAAGCCTCAGAGTTTTGAGTCAGAAGACACAACCACTTCACAACTGTTGGTCGACAGTACTAAGAATGATCTCCCCAGTCTCGATAGTCAATCTGAAGAGCAGCTTCCACAACCACCACTTGGGCCCCCTGAAGAGCCCTGTCTGTAGCATTAAATCATTAAATTAACACATATATAAGCCCTGGATCACTTGTAGATAAAGTAATCAATTGGGCATTCAATGCCAGAAACATTCAGTAACAACCCCTTGTCTTGTTTATCATCCTCACCGAGTAAAAGCATTGATTGCCCGATAGTGCTGGAGGAGACTTTTTCATAACCAAACCGTTTGAGAAGTCGTTCAACATGCTGTTCTTCCTCAGTGAGAGATGACGAGGGAGTTTTCTCACTTTTTTCCTCTTCAACAGAGAATTTCCCCTTCATTCTGGGTTCTGACATGTCTCTTTTGTCGGTCTGAACCAGATAGTACTCATCGGTGGAGCCATGCATTTTGATAGTGCGATATTTTTTAGTCGGTAGATAATAAGGTGGCTCACAGACTAATTCACAAACGATAAACACCTGACCAGGAGTAAGAGTGGACAAAGATTTCAATGCGGAGTCTCTAAAGAGTTGGAATCGTAATTCTCTCCATGACGAGGATCCTGACCTGCCACATATCGAAGATGTACAAGTTGTGGCAGATGCAGTACCATCAGTAGTGGTCGTTGTTGCAGTCGTATCAGCTGGAACAGAATGAGGTTGTATCTTTGAATCAGAGTCCGTAGTACGAATCTTTGTAATAGGCTCTTCCTTAGGTGGGCTGTCAGGATTGTCAGTCTCGACTGGGTGGACCGAATCTTTCGCGACAAGTTCAGGAGATGCACGAGATGGGCCACTCGACACCGAGTCCATGTTTCCACTGCTCGGGGGAAACATATTTGCTTCTTCATAGGTTCTTATCCGATATTTTCGAAATGGATAAGGTGGTATAGACACCTTGTAATAATCGGGATACTGACATTCCACCGCACTACGAATAATGTTCCGATAGCGAGCCTGATCAACAGGGACGATAGGAGCCGGCTCACGAGTGTCGTCGAGCTGATTCTGTCGTTCCTCGTCCTCTCGTTCGTCATCCTCTCTGCTTGCTTCTTTTGATCTTTTCCGTCTCAAATTTCTAGACTTTGTGCTTGGTTTACCATGGTTAACAGGCCCTTCGATACAGACCTCTACCAGATCTCCGTCGCAGACGAGATGTTTCATCTTATGCTGGGCGCTTAGTTCTACGCCTGCTAAATAGGCTCTATTACTAGAGGAACCGGTGAGCTCGTGAACAAAATCAGACACAGTGGAGTTTCGAGTCTGTTTATCGATTGGCCACCAAATAGGACTTTTGTCGCCAACTTTTAATTTGAACCTCATGACGGTTGAGGAGAGAGAAGAACAGACTTGATCCGTTAGGATATCGGGATTATATGATAGGGGCAAGGGTCCTTGTCGATTACCCCTGAATAAACCTTTTGTTACTATAAAAGATAGTCAGATCTTATACACTATAGTTTGGTACACCTTTTCTATTCGCTTATAGTCATCACTCATTCGTAATCTTACTCGGGTACTTGTCCAGCATCTGCTCGAGATCCGAGTCTTTCAACTCACTCAATTGCTTAAAACTAAAACCATCACACACATCCGAGATCCATTTCATTCTGATACTGATTGTATCCTTTTCATAACCATGCTCTTTGCCAGTGATTTCGTCCACGCCAGTGGTCTTTTCCCGAAGCAGTTTTCTTAATTTGCCCACGTTTGTTATCGCTTTATCAACGGCCCATTCATCCACCCGCTCCTCTAAGCCTAATCTGATTTTTCTAGCAAGTCTTGGAGCAGCACCACCGGTCGATACCATGACCTGTAAAGGGCCCCTCTCGATGACAGAGCCGAAATAAAAGTCGCATTCATCTGGGATATCTGCCACATTTACGGGGATCTTGCGTTTTTTGCACCGCAAGTATATCTCATGAGACAGCTCGCGATCATCGATGGCCGAAAACACCATATCATACTCCTGTTCATTATCTGACAATGGGTCTACCAGAAAATCCTTTTCAAGATCGAATTCCTTTCTGTCAATTCGATTCAAGTCCATTTGTGTTTCCAGCTGTTCTATTTCCTCCACGACTTCAGGCGCAATCACAGTGACCAGGGCCCCTGCTTTCACAGCAGCCTGGACTCTTCCTTTAGCTACCTCTCCACCACCGACAACCAGAACGTGTTTATTCTGTAACTTCCACCCGACTAACAACATGATATGCTTGACATACAGAGTGACAAACCGAAGAAGCATAAGTGAGAGCCGTCACCGCAGCGGCGATACCTAGCTTATCCTAACTATGGTCAGCTGAAGATGACAGTATGAACAGTGGTAGAGCAATGGTAGGTGGGAATAGCAGTAGCAGCGCTAACAGAATAACCGCTATCTGTCAACCGCTTTCCACCTTATCTAATAGACAATTGAGATAAAATAAGTACGTTACATGATCGTTAAAAAAGAGCGGTGATGATGGTCATGGTGGTTCTTATACCTAAGCAGCACGTCCGGAAACACCAGTTTCGGCCAATCTCGTAGCCTGTTCTCCAGCTCGGACAATTTTATCACCAGAGATGGATGTGATAATGTTGACATCCTTTTTCTCAGATTGAGCCTTTTTCCATACTTCGACCTCGCATCCTCCTCTAATGACAGCTACTCTCATGGTGGCCAAGAGGTTGTGTGCAGCATTGGAGTGGTTATAAACACCTCCGTTGAAAACAGCAGTACCATCTTTACCAATAGCCGACTTGATTAGAGCCTTACCACCTGGGTGCTGCTCAATAAAGTCGGTAATATCGTGTACGATGCCGGAAATAAGAACGAGGCAACGTCCTTCATCGTTTGTTTGATGCTTAAAGTCGTCGAATTCAATCACTGGAAGTTGCTCAATGGGAATTCCCCAGTTGAGACGAGCTCTCCATTTGTCGAGTTTCTTTTGACGTTGTTGCACAAGTCCCTGTTCAATGGCGTTTTGAGAGAACTTTTGAAGATTGTACGCCAATCCAAGCTGCTTCATTGTCCAAATGAAAATCTTGGTTGGGTCATATTGGTACCATTTGAGAGCATTTCTATAGTCACTGGGGAACTCGTGATGGAAGTTATGATACCCTTCACCCAGAGTTGCAAAGGCAGTAATGGCATGATCTCTAGGAGTACGACGGTCATCAAAGGGTTGCTCGCCGATCCAGTGGGCTAAAGAGTTGACACAAAAGGTCGATTGATGCACAACAAACAGACGAAGAACTCCCGAATACAACACACCGCCTGCCCAATCACCCCATCCGAGACCAGCAACAAGAGTAGGGAAGATATAGGCCATGGAGAATAAGAAAACAAGATAGTGCTTATGTTGGACTCTGACAAGGGGATCCGCAATGAGATCGGAAATGTCGGTTCGGCCTTTCAATTGTGGGTTCTGATGGAACACCATCCATCCCATGTGCGAGAACATGAATCCACGACGAGCATCATAGGGATCTTTTTCAGTATCTGTGAATCGATGATGAGTACGGTGACCATTTGACCACCATTTCACCGACCCTTCACCAGCGCCACTACCAGCCAACATGAGGAAGATTTGTAAAGGCAGTCTGGCCGAATAGGATCGATGAGACCATAGACGATGGTAACCAGCAGTGATGCCGAGACCGGTGATGAAGTAATAGATAAAAGACCATACAAACGTTTTGAGTGACAGGTGAACAAATGGTACAAAACAGAATCCAATAGCTGGATAAATGGCAATCAGCATTGTATTCATCCAGTTGATGTGTTGATACCAGTTGGCCCACGTGAAAGGTTGTTCGGAAATGTGTAATTTTCGTTGGTTTTGACCACCTACATTGGAGGTGGTTTTGTTGGCTGTGGACGAGTCATCAAGTTTCTTTCTATTGATATTGATCTGTTCACGAGTCGCTCTACCAGTGGCAATGGCCTCGACCTCTTCAACAGATAGTTGTTGTAGACCAGACATGGTGGAAATGTTTCGGTGAAAGTAAAAGTCAAAAATGTCAGTGGGCGATTAATATTTATATATGGATTATTACTATCCAACAGACATTAACGGTTGACTGGGTTCTACACCGAAGCTATAAATATGCACAGGGCAATAATAAAACAAAAAAGAAAATAATTACAATTGGGGGAGATTCTAGGCAGGCAAATGGAGGTGATAAACGGAGGTGATGAGCAGGCAAATTACAGGTGTACGACAGTGGCAAGTCAGTGGACGGTCAGTGGAAACTGAGTGGCGACTTGGAGGCAGGCAACTTAGAGGCAGTCCAGGCCGGCCGGCTCTCTACCCGCCCGTGAGCCCAATCAATTATGTATGTATATTATGGTGAACTCAACAAACAATATGGGCAGCCACGCCAACCAGAGGCTGCTTAGTCTATTGAAATCCCATTTGTCCGAGGTAATAAAGTCTTGTTGAGCAGTGGACTGAGTGTAACGTGACCAACCGATCTTGGATGACAGTTGTTCCTACACGATAATGACTTGTGATGGTGATTATATTCCGTTTACTCTATACCGTCTAAGTTGTCACTGCATATGCAGGACCTCTGTCAACAAACGCTATTAATCGCCGTTTGTTGGGAAAATCCCAACATATACTATACCAGGGTTGCGGTTGCATTGGCGATGGGCTGGTAGTGGTAGAGTCAGAAGGTGGTGGGTTATTTTGCTGAGCTCAGGGGTAGAGAGAGTTGGCAAGAGGCTGTTACGTCTCTCTACCAAGTCAGAGCTCGCAGGTAAGTCAGGATCCCTACGCAGGGGCCATCACAAGGCTGAACATATGCAGAGATAAATTAATTTGTTCATTATTCCTAAATGGGACTGATAATAAGATTAGATAGCCCCCTGATTTTCTGATCCCGGATCCTGATACCTGATGACCCGATATCTGTCGCAATCGCAGCTCTCTCTCAGCCAGGTCATTGGCCAGCAGGTCTTGTTAAAGTACTTGGGCCCATGGTTAGAGGCGTACACCGATTATGACTCACAGGCTCAGTTTGTGCACATTGTGGAGAGTTCGACCAAGAATAGGAATTATAAATGCTCTGTTTTTAAACAGTTTATTCGTTTGATAGAGAGTGGACCAGCTCGTGAGCTTCATGAAGATCTAGTCGAGGCGTATGCCTCTTATATGACCACTACTGACTCGGAATCGAGAAATGTCGTCAACTATTCCATCTCTAGTTCTATTACCGTACAACTGTATGAAGAACCGACGGTGATATCTCGCGACGGATGTACAGGCCATCGAACTTGGGAAGCAGCCTTGGCGATGGCCGATTACCTTGTGGACACTTGGCCGTCGTCGTCGGATTCTGAGGTGTACATCGAGTTAGGAGCAGGCACGGGTTTAGTGGGCCTCGTAGCATGTCAGCTACAGCACACCCGAAAGGCTATTCTCACTGACGGCGACCCTTTGGTCCTAAATAGTCTCAACGACAATATTCTTCTTAACAAGCATTGCCTTACATGTCCGGTGGAGACTAGGCTATTATGGTGGGGCCGCGATGCTCCAGTGGACCCCGTTTCAAGCAAAGCAGTTGTATTGGCGGCCGACGTGACATATGACATGTACTTTTTCCCAGCACTTGTGACGTGTATCAAACAGCATCTGCTTCTACCAGCCATTACCTGTGCACTTGTATCTGCCACTATTCGCTCTCAAGAAACGTTTAAGCTGTTCCAGGACGAATGCCACACCAAAGGCATCGGTATCGAGATTCTAAAAACATACTCTTCTCCATTCACCTCCAAGCATTTCTTCATCTCCCCCGAATCGGCCAACATAGTCATTCTTCGTCTATCAAATCTGCCAACCGTTTAATGTCGTTAGATTATTTTATTTATCTACGTAGTCTGTTTGCAGCCTGGACCATCGCATCTGCGACCTCTGGGTCAGACCGCAGCTTTAGTTCTAATAACTGCTCGACAAGTCGTGTTTTGATAGTCTCACGCTCGTCAGGAAACGGCGAGTACTCGAACACGAGCGAGTTGACCCCTTCCTGACGGATATTCTGTGCTACTGCCTGTATCTGGCCCACAATCGTATTCAGATCCGAAGCATCTAGCGACGGGGGCTGGAAATGAGGCGCAATCTGATTCATGCCAATGAAAAAACTCACTAGCATGCGTCTCATTAATGCAATGGATTGAAATGGTATGAGATTCAATCCAGGGAAAATGTCAATGTGCCCAGACCGAGTGGCAATGGTGATTTCCGCTAATAGCGCCGTCAACAGCACGTAATATCTCCAGTGCTGGCCATGTTTAGCCACACCAATGAGATTCAGGCCAAAGATGGAAACGACAGACGTCAGGTAGTAACCAAAGATGGATTCTCGTAATCCTCGTTGCACGATATCGGCCATAGTAAATGCAACTGGCAACCCAGTGCCGTCGGCTGATCTGGCGGCAGCCGTTTTCCAGGCCAGCACCTTCCATCCGAACCGATCATATCCAAATCGCAGCACAGGATCAGACAATACTTCATAACTGGATTTGATTGTCAGCCAGGTATTATGACTATCTAATGAAGTTGTTTTATCCGGATGCAATTTGACGCCCAGCTTGCGATAAGCACTACGAATCTGTTGATAACTAGCCTGGGAATCCACGCCCAGCACTGTATACAGCCCTTGATATGCTCCTTCAAAAGGCCCTCCTTCGTACACCACGGACCAGTAGGCGTCGAAGATGGAATATATTAGGTATGCACCGATAACTGCAGTATAAATAATTCGTTGGTGGTGTTGATATTTGGCATGTCCTTTGACCACCTGGGTTCCTGATACTCGGTACCATATATTTTGGATGGTGCCTGTCACGAGCTGGGGGATTATAAACCATCCAATAACCCCGATCACTCCATTTGATGAACTCATTGTGAAGTGTGTGAATTAGTGAATGTCATAATAGCTTCTGCTTAAGCGGTTAGTACGCTCTTCTGGACCCTGATCGCGCGCCCAGCCGCACGCCCACACGTAAATGAACAACTGCTCTGGACTGTTCCTCGTTACCCCTGAACATTGACAATGGGGGATATCGAAGGTGGCCATGATAGTATAGAAGATGGTAAAGTCACTATTGACGGTAACGAACACACAGGAGAGGTTGAAGTAACTGATGAACACGCACAAGAGGATGGTGAAGCAACTGATGAACACGCACAAGAGGCCGCTGAAGTCACTGTCAAGCACACTCAAGTGACCGCTGAAGTCACTGATGAAGCCACTGATGAACACGCACAAGAGGCCGCTGAAGTCACTGTCAAGCACACCCAAGTGACCGCTGAAGTCACTGATGAAGCCACTGATGAACACGCACAAGAGGCCGCTGAAGTCACTGTCGAGCACACCCAAGTGACCGCTGAAGTCACTGATGAAGTCACTGATGAACAAGCACAAGTGACCGCTGAAGTCACTGTCGAGCACACACAGGCGGCCGCTGAAGTCACTGATGAAGCCACTGATGAACACGCACAAGAGACCGCTGAAGTCACTGTCGAGCACACACAGGCGGCCGCTGAAGTCACTGATGAACACGCACAAGAGGCCGCTGAAGTCACTGTCAAGCACACCCAAGTGACCGCTGAAGTCACTGATGAAGCCACTGATGAACACGCACAAGAGACCGCTGAAGTCACTGTCGAGCACACACAAACGGCCGCCGAAGTAACTGATGAAGTCACTGATGAACACACGACTGTCAGTAAATCCCACGAAAGCGAAAGCGAAAGCGAAAGTGAGAGCGAGACAGAAAACCCCGTATCGAATAGCACATTTGGTGAGTTCGCGGAATCAAGCACTGGCCATGACGACGATTTCGGAGAATTCGACGACTTTGAAGAATTCGAAAATGCTCCCCAGTTGGATCACGACACAGAAGAACCCGCTCCCACACACGCTCATCACATTCCATGTCCTTCCGAAGCAGACTTTTCCAATTCAGCCCAATTGCAAGCGTCAGTTCGATCCATTCTCAAACAAATGTGGACGCTAAATAATGATTCTTCGTCAAAGCTGCCATCACACCCAAACCTTGCCCGAGACGTATTTATTGAAAGAACTCCCACGCCGTCCTCACAGCAATATCAGGCTACTACCGAGGGATCTTATTTTTCAGAACGTAGTGCTTCCTTATGGCAACAACTAGTGGTTGACGGACCACATTTGAATCCAATTGATTGGAAAAAATCATCGATACGACGGCTACTGCTGGTGTCGTTGGGAATTCCCCTTGATCTGGATGAAATCCTGCCAAACAAAAACACTAAACGGCTAGTATTACCAATGTCGCCAACAGCCAAACGTACAAGTCGAGAACCTGAAAAGGACGAGGACGACAACCGTACGCGTGGGTCCCAGGGAGCCAAAAAGTCTGAATATGAAAAAGAGCTTTTACGACAAGAAACAGACACAAAAATGGCTGCCTGGCATCAATTGTCCATAGTTAGCACCGAAGCATTACATAACATGGATCAAGACGAGCTCGAGGCTCATGTAGATACGTTGAAAAAGGCTCTGATAGATGCTCAGGGAATCTCTACCAAATGGCAGCAGTTGTTACAAGCAGCATTACAAGATAAAGAGACGTTTGAGGGTGTCATAGAAAGTTTGTTAGAATATGCTCAAAGGCTACGCACACGATCAAAGTGAGCGGTTGTTTCTATATATAAATATTTGGAAAATATTATGCATCATTATCATAAATGTTCATGTCAACTAATTTCCCCGACAATCACCGTTCGGTCGGAAGAAGCACTCGCAATGATAGGCTCAACGGGTGAAAAACACACATCATTCACACTACCGATATGTCCAGCAAGCTTATATAGGATTCGTCTACTGATAGTGTCCCATATCACGACAGTACGATCTGAAGAGCCAGCACCGATACGTGAGCCGTCTTTGGACCATCTGGCACGAAGGAGATTGCGTTCCACGCCATGGGGAGCTCCGTCATAGACTCGAAGAGCTCTGCTCTCAGCACAGAACGGACGTACGTTCCATGTACGCACAGTGCTATCCATTCCATTTGAAACCAGCTGCTGGTCATCTGGTGACACGCTGACACTGGTTACAAGATTCTCATTATGACCGGCAAGCGTATATAAGCATGAAGAGAGGTTTCGGGGATCCCAGGCCTGGATAACCCCTTCAACACCTGCAGAGAACATCTGGCTCCCCACCGAATCAGCAGCAACTGCCAGAATGGGATATTCCGTTTGGATATAGTCGACAGCCGTCTTTTGTCGCGGATCCCATACACCTATTGATCCATCATCACTACCCGAAATAATCAACTCGGTACCTCGTTTGACAACATCTATCGAGTTGATAATATCTTCATGGCCCAACTGTTTCAACAACCGAGTGCCACTATGAACGTCCCAGACTCCTAGGGAAAGGTCTGTAGAACAAGAGAAAACCTGTCTCGAGTCTCTCGACCACTTTATATCCAGCACCGCTCCTTTATGGCCATTAATCATGCCATAATTGTCGTTGTCGCCGTATGCGTTCCACAACAGAATCGAGTCATCCGACGAGCTCGAAGCTAAGAATTGTCCCGTAGCATCATATTCCACTGCGAGCACCTCGGCCTCGTGTCCTAGCAGCTGTATATTCGGCAGTCTCAACGAGCTAGTTCTGCTGCCTGACACATCAACGCCCCCCCTCCCGCTCTTTATCAGTGCCCCATTGTCGACTCTTGACCGTTTGACAACAGACATTATTATTGAAATATGTATATATTGAGTATAATTGAGCTTCGTGATGGAGAAGCAGAAAAGTTAATACAGCCGTGCACCCCTGATACGCTTCACGCTATTAATACACAGTCTAAAGAGTGTCAGTGGCATTCTCATAATCACCAGACAGACTGACGTCGCCAATTCTCATGTTTTCAGGAGGCTCAATGGACGGGATGAACTCGAGAATGATATAAATCACGCCCACAACCGCAATGGTGGCTCCAGCAATGATGCGAAGGATATGGTCGTGCAGTAGAATGGAGCCAATAAACACATAGAAGATGCCCCTTCCAACGAACGAGAACAGGAACGAGGCATAGCGGCTGGTCTTAGGCGGCACCTGGAATTCTACATGTGTTAGGACCGCTCACCGTCGCTCCGCTTCGCGTGGGCGCTGCCTCCGGCGGCTGGGCGCTGCCCAGACCCGTTGCTCCGCTTCGCGGAGGGCAGGGACCGTGTGGCCATGGAAGCGCCAGTACAGCGTGCACCACCCCCGCGGAAACCACAACTTACCAAGGAGTCCAAGTCCTAGGCCAAACAGGATCACGTAGATGGCAATAACAGACTAGCAGTTAGTTTAGTGAATGGCAGTAGTGCCAGTGCCAGCAGTGCCAGTGCCAGCAGTGACAGAGCTGGCAGTGACAGAGCTGGGAGAACCCTCTATCCCTCGCTCGGCCGCCCTCAGTCCACTCTTCACTCTTCACTTTTCACTTCACTCGCTCCTTACCGATTGACTAATCGTTAGTAACTACCCCCTTCCCCATCCTATCGTTACCACCGCCTATCACTACTTACAAAGACACAGGAAAGAACTGCGACACTCCTCCGAGAATAAATAGCAGCGCAATCACCAGATTGACCAGTCTGAACGCATTGCTCAGATCAGCAGATATAAAGCTCATTTTACCACCTATCAATTGCAGACTGTGCAAACAAATAACAACCAATTACCTTTCTCCAGATTGCCTTCGATCTGTCGGATGTTGTCAAGATACACACGCTTCCCGCAGCAGCACGAGCCAACCATAAATAGAGGACGGCTGAGCCCGCGCTCCCGCATCGCCGTTGGATAACGTGCGGCCCCTGCCCTGGGCGCTGCCCAGACCCGTAGCTCCGCTTCGCGGAGGGCTGGGACCACTTCGTCGAGCCGCCGGAGGCAGCGCCCAGGAACGAGGCACACGGCAGCGCTACAGTAAAAATATGATGTTACCAGACTAATAATTTAGAAAAGACAAAAAAGGAGACAATGTGGAGGGAGGGAGCGATGGAGCGAGGGAGGGAGTGAGCCAAGCCGAGACTTCTTGCTGGAACCGGGTTACAGACTCTTGGCCTCGTATGGACTCCTTGCTAATAGATCTACTCCGCCACAGGGGCATCCTTGGGCTCCGAGACATCTTCTTTGGCGGCGGAGGCGGGCGCGGGCGCAGGCTCATCTGAAGGGGCCTCGGGAGCGACCTCGGACATGTCGCCAGTCCATAGAGTCAGGTTGTCCTTGAGCAATTGCATGATCAGAGTCGAGTCCTTGTAGCTTTCCTCGGACAAGGTATCGAGCTCGGCAATGGCGTCGTCAAAGGCCAGCTTGGCAAGATGACAGGCGCGGTCGGGCGAGTTGAGGATTTCGTAGTAGAAGACCGAGAAGTTGAGAGCCAGACCAAGACGAATAGGATGGGTAGGAGGTAGCTCGACGCCGGCGATTTCAGACGCCGACTGGTACGACTCCAGCGACTTGTCGGCTGCCTCCTTGCGCTTGTCGCCAATGGCAAACTCGGCCAAGTACCGGTGATAATCGCCCTGCATCTTATAATAAAACACCTTGGACTCGCCAGTCTGGGCAGATGGAATCAAGTACTTGGACAAGACCTCGAGAATATCTTCACAGATCTTAGCAAGCTCGGCCTCGACCTTTTGTCGGTACTCTTTGATAAGACCCACCTGAACATCATTGCCTTTGCTCTCCTCCTTTTGCTCAATGGACGACACGATTCTCCACGAAGCACGTCGGGCGCCAATGACATTCTTATATGCCACCGACAGCAGGTTTCTCTCTTCCACACTGAGCTCTTCGCCAAGCGAGGTCACCGCCTTCATGTTGTCGACCATTTCCTCATAGCGCTCGGCCTGCTCCGCGAGCTTGGCGAGATAGACGGAATCCTCACGAGTACTGGACATTCTAGCCATGTTAGTTCTGTCGTACAATCACTTTGCACGATCCACTCATGTCAATCCCGCATTTCAAACTCACGTAATTTCGTTAATTGTCAAAGCAAATTGGTTTCTACGCGGTTGGCACTGCTCTTCAAATGCGCTTCGTTCTCAGCTCGCAAGTCGTATGGACAGGTTTTTTGCTTGCGGTTCAGATTACTTGTTGTTTTTGTTTTGTTGTAAAGAGATTGCATCCACTGAGTAATTTGTATGGCTTTGATGGCAACTGCCGGCTCCTAACCCACGCGGGCGCCCGCCGGGTAACGACGCGCCCGCCCCGCCCCCGCCCCACTGGTTGCCGGGGACGGGGACCGGGTCCCGGGCTCAGGGGGAGGGGAGGGGGAGGGGGAGGGAATTGGCCTCTGGCAGCTGGGCTCTGCCCAGACCCGTAGCTCCGCTTCGCGGAGGGCGTGGAGCACATTGCGAGTGGAAGGGGGCGGAGAACGAGGTTGTGGTTCCGGTCGGGGTCTGCCATGGAAGCATGGCGAAGAGCGGGAGCAGGCGCGCGAATGGCGACCACGCGTGGGGGCTCCAACGTCGGCCTAGACTATGTGAGCACACTGAAAGACAGTTAGCTGCCCACCGCGGCCGACGCATGGTGGCTTAGATGTAAGGGCGAGCCGGGTAGCACTACTACGGACTGCGTCCCCTGGGAGGACCGCTACAAACAGCGACCCTGGAGGATCGAAAATAAACGACCGTTTGATCAGCGGTGATGTCATACAGATATACGACATCCGAGTCGGTGCTCTTCGGTGTGCGCGCGGGTCGCTCGCTCCGTACGCACTCCTCGCTGTTCCCTCTCCTCTCCCTCCTCTCAACTAGAGATGACTGTTGGGCATTCGCGAACACTCATGCTGCCGTGCGGCCTGGCACATACACCGTACTGGTTCAAATGAAGCAATTTCAGGGGAACTCTGCAATGCACGATCAACTGTCACTCACCTCTGGACGACAAGCAAAAAATGAATGCTACAACACCTTCTGTTCACGCCTGGTCTCCCACGGCACTACTGATCAAGGCTCTCCGAGGCTTAAATATGATTGATCGGACGGGAAATCTTGCTGTACTCGGGATGTGGTCGTAGCTGACGTTGTGGTATGTAGCATGTAGACGTAGTGGGCGTGGAGTCAACTATACGCACGTAGTGCTAAACGTCCATACGTCCATCAAACAGACGTATACGTATTATCTATCCAGATGTATATATTACAAAAGGCCATACGCCTCGATTGGGTCGTAACTTCGTTAATTATAAATTCATGATAGCCCGGCTTGTGAAGCGTGAGCGTGAGCGTGAGCGTGAGATTGAGCTTGAGTTTGAGCTTGTGATTGCGTTTGTGCTTGCGCTTGCGCTTGGGCCTGCTGGTGTAGGAGCGTTTGTTGCATCAAAAGTGAAGACTGGTTCGGGCCCGCATAATTGGCTCCTGGACCAGAACCGTTCACTGACAGTCCCAAGCTCTTCATTGTTATGGGGTTGGGACTACCAGTAGAGAGCGAGGATTGCTGCTGTAAAGCGGCTAGTTGTCGCTGTCGCATGTAGAGGGCCTGTTTGTGTTGTAATTGTTGTTGTTGTTGCTGCTGCTGCTGCTGCTGTTGTTGTTGTTGTTGCTGAACAAGAAGTGCATTTGGATTCACATAAACACGAGGTGGTCGATTATACTGTGCTTTGGAAATAGCATCAAATACTATTGTCCGGCCTAGCACGGCGCCAGTGGAGGACATAACACCGGTAACGCTGTTTTGAGCATCTCCAATTGTAGACGATGGAGAAGACGTAGAAGAGTTTGTGGACGAGGCTGGATTCGTAGACGGCGTTTGTATGGACGGTAATGGAGGCACCGTCGTTATGGAGCCAATCAGGGTCTCCCGTAGGCGAAAGAAACCAGATCGTAGTCTCGTGGGCATAATCACTTTCCGCTCTAAAGGAACCGGATAGGCTCGAACCACGCCTGCCATGACCTGTTCAAACTCTTCTTCTTCGTTAAGCGGCATGTCGTCCATTAGCGCCTCGTTATCAAGGTCTAATTGCTGCTGAGTTGATAAAGACGCCATTTTCACTTGATTCCGTTTCTGATACGCTGCTAATAGCAGGTCATATGGCTGAGACCGCCCTTGAACAGCCCGCTTGGCACCCATGGAATGTGTTTTACAGGTCAGAGATCTTGCACACAGCCCGCCGGTTGGTAACGGCACACCACACTGTTTTTCAACATCGACTCGAGTCTCCTTTGGCACCTTTGCTGCTGGTGGTTTGAGTTTTTTGAATTTCCGTTTGGACGACCCATCTGGCGATTCCGTCGCGTTTGTGGACGAGTCGCCGAGTGAGTCTGAGTCGGCTCCGTTGGTCTTGGTCACGTATTTGCCTTTATTTTTACGGGGTTTCTTGATCTTTTCCGGGATGGGACTGGAACTGGCTCCTGAATCATCCCGCAATTGGTCAGCTCCTCCTCCACCAGCTTCTTGTAGCTTGCGCTTCGTGGGACGGCCCTTTTTCGTCAATTTGATTGTTGGCAACGGGCTACTGCCATCAGACATGATGACACCTATCTTATCTCTGTCCTTGTCTTTAGGCGGTTTCGGCAGTCTGACCTTGTTGAGCTTCTTATTACGGGGACTATCTCCAGCAGCAGCAGCAGCAGCAGCAGCAGCGGCCGCGGCAGCCGCTTTTTCCTTTGCAACCTGTTTGCCATATTTTTTGGTCATGTATTTGGAAGGTGCTTTACCCTCTTTTGAGGGCGTTGCGGAAGGAGTAGCCATTTCATAGAGTGGTTAAGAGGGCACGCAGGGTGATCAGCAGATGACACGAGCTGATGAATCCAGTGGTAGTCGAGCAGTTTCGAGGGCACCGTCTTGATATTTCGAACTCGATATCTGATGTCTCAGCTGGTCAACTTCAATTGTCCAACACTTGTTTCACAGCTCCACCTGCTTATGAACCAGCGCTGTCTGAAATGCTGTGCCAAATCACTTGTGTAATTTGACTGGCCTGACTGTGACAGCTTCTCAGTCTGTTATTCAGTCTTTAAGTCAGTCTTCCAGGCTCCGTTGACTTGAAGTACGCGATCCTCGAGCTGCGTGCGGCGTGCGCGTACGGCTTCATCTCCTCCACCTCAGGGGTTGTAGTGGTTGTAGAAGGAGTAGTTGTAGGAGGAGTAGTTGCAGAAGCAGTAGTGGTTGCATGAACAGCAGTAAGTAGAGTAGACAAGACAGCTGTTATATACTTGTTGGATTGTCTCTCAGTGTGCACTGATGCTCTTACTGATTGTTGATGTTCATGCTGATGCTGTATACTGGGGTATGCCGATCCAAAACCACTCTGCTCTACTATATACCATATAGCAGCCTATATAACTTGAAGCTTGAATTCACCAGTTGTCGTTAGTTTGACCCACTGCTACCGAAACAGCCTTTTCGTGATACCCTGTAACAGTAATAGTCGGCCGACAACTTGGAGCTGGGGTAGGTAGTATCAGGTGACCGCTCCGACAGCAAGCCGGCCTCAGCCTTGCAAAAAGAGACGCGCGCCCCGCAGGGAGCCAATGGTAGAAAGGCACAGGCACCATTGGCAAACCAGACAAGAATCTAAACTTCACTTTTGTCTTTTAACGAAACCCAGACCAGACTTGAGTTACGTCAATCAGCCAGTACAAGCGAATCATCAGAATGTCTTCTATTATTATGCGTGGAAGCGGTTTCCGCATGGCCCGATCCACACTGTCGGCCCCTTCTATTGTCTGTGTGCGCGGATTCACGGAGGGAGCTACCGGAGCGCCTCGAGGCGAGCAGGGAGGAGATGCTTTCAATGTAAGCACGAGCGAAGCGAGCTACGGGTCTGGGCAGAGCCCAGCCGCCGGAGGCATAAGAGAGGCGGGCCATGCTAACAGAGCGGATAGAAACGAGAAAAGGCCAATGAGGACTACTATGTTCGCCAGCATGAAGCCGAGAAGATCAAGGCATTGAGAGCTCAACTGTAAGTTTGTGGAGAGGGGTGAGGGAGAGATCAGCGTGCTAACGAGGGGTTTACAGTGAGGCCAAGGACAAGGAGATTGCCCAGCTTAAAGAAGAGGCGGCCAAGAAATAGGTTACTCGTTCGTTTAGGAGATAGCTAATTAGTTAGTACATAGGCGAAAAATGAATAATCTGAATAACAACATGAACATTAAATAGCAAAGTTATATGAAGTGGAACAGCTAGTCGATGTCCATACCGGCAGATTCGCCAAATGATAGAATCTCGTCAGTGAGCTTCGACGCCTGGACGACCTGGGAACTGAGCCCGATGGAGGTCTTGCTCTCTTTGAGCACTTTGAGTAGCTCGACGACCTGGGCATCGCGCACTTCGTAATTACTATGTAGCCACGAAGCAGGGGAGACCTTGTTACCGCCGGTTAGACGGATTGCCTCACCAAAGCCAGACTGCGATTTGGATGCCGGGACGAGAACAAGCGTCGACATTTCTCGGGCCACAAGCACTGGTTGACCGCTTCTAGCTGCTCGCTTGGCAGAGACGGATCCGTTCTGATAAGCGTCTATAGGCACAAAGTCCACGGCCTGGATGGGCTGAGGCACGAAAATATGATGCTGGACAATCTCACTGAGTCCTAGTCGATGGGATTTCAGCTCACTGTCGCTGTCTGCCAGGTATGAGAGTTTGAAAGGATATACTGATGACAGGTTGTCTGCTTTACCAAGGAGGTTTTTCGCGGCTGCTAGTTTTAATCCATACGACACTGAGTAGTCTCTAGCATAGATAGATGGCTTATAAGCGGTGGACGACGCGGGATCAATGATGGTTCTGTATTTCAAAATGCCCTTTTCTCCTGCCGTGGCGGCCATGCGGATATCCACCAGCCACACTTCAAGAGGTAACACTTTGAAATCATCTCCAGCGTGTTGTTGCTGTTCATCTTCCCATTCATCTTGTGATGCTGATGGTTGCTGTTCTTGGTGAAGAGGCTTGGTGGCCTTTCTATATGCTGCCTTGACCTGATCTAACGTTGCTTCCTCCTCTTCAAACTCGTCCCAAACAACGGCCTTGACATCGAATTCTCGTACTGCCTCTGATTGTCCAGCCAAGAATCGTCTCACCAACCGGACCCGACTGCCAGGAACAACTTTGGTCCGGAACTCAGATGCAATCAATTCCACCAGCTTTCTGATTCTCGATCCAGTGACTGGACCGCCTTCTGTGATTAGAGGATGGCTGTTGGAACTAACTACCAAACTCAGTAGAGCCAGCACCGCTTCGGTAGCTAAATAGGCAGCAATCATGGCATCGGCCTCAGGACCTTCTAAAGGCTGCTGGGCCTTACCAGCGGCCTCTCTTTCTTCAGGGCGCACCACAGTAATCGTACGACATACTTGGGCTGTATAACCATCGATATGAACACCAAGGGTGATTTTCACTATGTCTTCATCATAAATATAACCGGCCTGAAAGGTATCATTTTCCTCTGGAGCCACGCCACAAGCAAAAATGCCCTTTTCGATTTCAACTGGCAAGGCAATGCCTTTTTCTTCCACGTTCTTCTTAAACACACTTGAAGTTGCTCGATGAAGAAACAGGTCTCCTAATCTACAGATCTCCCCGACGGTTCTATCAGCATGTTTAGGCGACTTTAATAAAGCCAAGACATATGCCAGTCCGGTCTGAGCGATCTGGCCGGCCAGGCGATATTTCTGGAGATCCGCCTCCTCGAGGTTATTCCTCGACTGAACCAGATGTTTCTGATGTGACGATAATTCTAATTCCATTTTAAAAGGATCAAAAAGATGGATTTTCTAGTATTTTGGAAATGATTTCAAAAAAATTATTTTTCACTTGGAACTACCTGGGTGCATGCAGATAGGCACGCAAGGCTGGAATATTTTTTCTATTCTGCAGGGTCCTCCAGCCGTATCAGGGGGAATTTACTAGTAGCCTCCTTGTTTACCATGTATTTAATAACTACGAGTACAATAAAAACTTAAAACCTGCACTGACGACGACGACGACGACGACGACGACGACGACCACTAAACCTCCTGCTTGGGACCCGTGCCCACACTGCCAACATCAGTGTGCTGAGCAGACACAATGGAACTGGCACTGGAACGACGGCGCTTGAACAGCAAAAACCCACCAGCAAGCGCAAGGGCAATGACTCCAATGGTGACTCCGGCACCGATTCCACCAGCACCGGCAAGAGAAAGACTGGAAGTGTCGATCTTGAAGTTGTGAGCCTTGGCGTTGAGGTACTCAGAGGAGTACACTTGACACATGTCAAGAGTCCAAGAAGAACAAGTGTTACACCAGGTCTTGAGATCCTGAATGGCAGATTTCGACAACTCTTCTACAAACGTAGAGTAAGAGATCTGAGTGGAGTTGGATCCCAGAATAGGGAAATACTCGAGGGGAACAGACTCATCAGTACCATTGCGGAAACCAAAACGAATGTATTGGTCCTTTGAGTCGTTTTCGACAAGCTCAAACACAGCACTAGCAGCGTAGTTGATGATACCAGTAAAGGTAGTATCAAGAGTCTGATTGACACTGTACAAGCCCAAGACTCCAAACAACTGATAAAACACATCATAAGCACCAACCGCATAAGTCACATAAGGAGCATCTCCGGTTGATTGAGTGAGATTAAGCTGAGACAGAATGAATCCTGACATGGTCTGACCACCAATCGTGGTGTCAAGGTTGGATGCATTATAATTGACCGACTTGCTGTAGATGTCTTGAAGTGTACGAACCTGGTGGAACTCATCAGCCTTGTCGGCAATCAACTTGGCAAAAGTCTTGTTATGAACCGAGTTGACCATGAAATAGTCAAACACTCCGTATGCATTACCGAAATTGAGCTTCTGCTTAGTCAATTGGCCTTCAACAAGAGGGTACAAGCTTTGATAGAAATCAAAAGTGCTTGAATTAAGATGAAGAAATTCAGGAGATTTCAAAAACTCATTAGAAGCATTGGTATAGGCAGGACAATTGGCATCTCCCTGTAACCAGATTCCATCGGGAGTGGTACCATCCATGCCTGTGAAATAAACATATTGATATCCATCCAAAGGAGTTTCAATCGACGATCCATTAGCCAAAGAGCTACCCTGGACTGAAGACGCCGACGCATCAGCAATAGTAGAAAGAGGGGGATAAAGACCTTGAAGGAATCCCTGAGCGGTCTTTTCCAACACATCACTATCAGAAGCGAACGCATTCAACTGATCAGGCAGATATGTACTATTCAACCCAGCAATAACGTACTCGCTATCAGAAGACATATATCTCTGGCGATAAAACTGGCCAGATTCGAAAGCCTCCCAGGATCCTTCTGGAGTAAGAACCTTGGTACCTTCATGGGAGTTTTTGTTAGCCTTTGTTAATCTGTCGGCATGACGACCGAAGATGAAGACCCCGACAACAGAATCAGTTGCCTGTACCGACGAAGCGGCCAAGACGGTGAGCCAAGAAGCAGTCAAGATATTTGCTCTCATTTTATTTGTAACGAATCAAAAAAAAAAAAAAAGATTTCAAAGAGCGAATTGAATTGATTTTAAATACTCGGACAAGAAAAATAAAGTCGACCAACCAACTCCCCGAATCACTTGAAATTTTCCCGTTATATGCTGCGTCCAACTGGAAAGTCTAGGAGCAGTACGGATCCGCAGACGCTATCTACTTCACTCTTTATATTAAAAGTGCAGATAAGGGATGCAAACAGACAAAGACAAGCTAAGCAGTTTGAAACCCAGTCCGAAACGGGGACAATACAGCCTAACACAAGTGGAATTCAAACACATTCATATTCAAAAACCCCGCTATATGGCGTCACGATATGAAATCTCTGATGGGTCTGACTGGGTCCTACGGCAAGCCTACGGGTGTGCCGACCTTTTGACTATCTACAGAGTGTAGATCAGACGCCCACTATCGCAACTGGCTACTGCCTGAGCTGCTGCTGCTGCTGCTGCTGCTGTTGCTTTAGTTTAAAAGCTGTTGGTCCCATGACTCCGCGGCAACTACTAACCATTGTACTGTTCTTCGTCCACTGTACTTGCATCCATCCGATTGTATCGACCTTATCTCTGGTTCAAGGAATGGTACCACGCCTGATAATTAGGTCCGGAGATGTTTAGGTCCGGACCTAATTGTTTCGTCCAAGTCGGGTAACAACAGATGTTTTATCGGTAGGTTTGTTGATATCAACCAGAATGCGCCCAAATAGACCCGTTCTTAATCGATTAATCACGTTCTTTACTAGACCCGGCTGTGGACTATGTGATGATGCCAAAAAGGTGCTCGAGCAGACTAGAGCTTTCAGTCCTGTCAAATTCCAAGTCACAGAAGTGAACATTGATGAACCAGGCAATGAGAAATGGCATGATTTATACGCTTATGATGTCCCAGTGATTCACATCCAGCCAGCAGCGTCCTCGACCACTCTGTACACCAAACTGATGCATCGTTTAAAAGTGGAGCAGGTTATTCGTGAGCTGGAAAAATCTCAATCCCACAAAGACACAAAATAGTCTATTGGACGAGTAAATATGTGTATATAAAGAAGTGAAATAATAAAAAAATAGGTAAAGTGATGATACCAAACTCATGAATATGGTGATAAATATTAAATACAGGCAAGAGGCGACAGGCGAGAGGTAAACTATAAATAAAAAGAAAACAGCACAAACAGTCACTCATTCTCTGGCCCATCGTCTGAAGCATCGATTTTGCCCTTTCCATGCTTGTTCCGAATATGCTGCATCATATTATCTTTTCTGGAAAACACTCTCGCACAAGATTCACATTTGAAGTCCTTTTGCCCGTGATGCATCGTTTCTACATGCCGAAACAGATGTTCTCTTCGTGCAAAGGCTCTACCGCAATTATCGCAGCCAAACGATTTTTTGTTTGCAGCAGCTCCCGGGGTCGACCCAGGGCGATTGGCAGCTCTGGAATTCAGTTTGATCACGTCGGTTCCGGGATAATAATGCTGGAATTCCGCATCTTTATCTTGTTGAGATGGCGACATGTCGGCATCATTGGATGATGGTGAAGGAGGACTCTCGGCATCAATTGGAGGCGGTATATGCTTATGATAATAGTCGTCATAGTCCTGTGATGATGACGAGGATGAAGAGTCGTATGAGGGAGTTCGGACTCGCCGATGCCGCTTGCGTGCAGTCGGTCTGTGGATTATACTTTCTGACATTGGCTTATGACGGAGACTTAGCAGAACCAGGGCTGCTGCGTTTACTTCGGACATAGTTCTCTGACAACAGCACACGACCAGTACATACTCATTGAGCACGGTTATATGAGTACAGTTGTGATGATATGATGGATGATGATGATGATACGTCCAAAGTGGGTGACACTATTTGTAGCGCAGTGGAAATCGACTACCCGCCCGAGTAGAGCAATTATTCAAAAACCTTGACACAACTCCAAATATACCGATTGTTAAAGATAATAGAAAATGACAGGAGAGTAATTTCACAGGGGTAAACGTTCCGTGAGATGAACGGTGGTGCGCGGTGTGCAGCGGTTGTGTGTCCCTTTGTAAGCCGTGGAGCTGTCAGTGCTAACAGGTATATAATCTGTATATTATTAATCAACCAAAGACCACCAGAAACGAACCGAGACAGGGATACAAGTAAAAAGTGTCGACACAGACGGTGAGAGCAAGGTCAGGAGGGGTAAAAAAAGGGGCGCACCAGGAAGGACGATGCCGACAGGGTAAGGGCGGCGGCTGGCAGGAGGGATTTTTCAGGGGGTGAGGTTGTCCGAAAACAACCAAAATCGGCACATTCAAGGCGGGCGGGAGCTTCTGCCGTGCAAAACGTGTTAGGGAGGTTTAGATGGGAGTAGTAGTAATAATGAAGAGTTAGAGGAGTGATGGGAGTGATGGGAGTGATGGGAGTGGTGGGGGAGGAGGTGGTGGGAGTAGTTGTAGTAGTAGCGGCGGTGGTAGCATAAATAAGAGGAGAGTAGGTGTAGCTGTACTAATAGTAGCTGAACAGGTAGTATGAGAAGCATGAGAGTACCAATCATCTTTAATACATACTATAACTATCACTACTATCACCGTCTCATTAGACCATTCAGCTGCTGACTCACACAAATTCATACCATTTCATACGACCCATCGATACCTGTTACCAGTCATTCTCCTCCTGCAGCTGCTGCATAGGTGAAACTCAGACCCCCTGAATCAACCTATTTTTACCCCTGATATGCCCGTTTTCTGAGCATCGCGGCTACTGGTGCGCCGCGGCTACCAACCATATCAGTAGTAGAACAGATAGATGAATCAACAACAAAACAGTTACAAACAATTGACTTAGAATTGACTTTCAAAAAGTTTGTTTCCATAGCATTCACGCGCCTTGATATGAATCAAAACTCCACTTCCAAACACTCATCTCAGCACCACGACGCGTATACTCAACGCCGGTTGCGGCGCCCAGCCGCACGCTGGGGGCGCTCTCGTGAAGCTGAGCAACAGCCAGCTGAATTCCATGCTGGTGAATGCTTATCTTCAGATCAGACCTATTGTATTGAATTATATATTTCTAGTTTGTGAAATGTGGGCCTAAACGGATTATCTGGTAAGACTCTGAATAAAAACCCAATACTTGGATACTCTTCTAACAGCACAGATCCGTTACATGGCGCATTATCGTGTTGGTCATAATGCCTCTGCCTGAAGACGAGTTCCACGAGATCCAGGCAAACGAAGTCGAAGCCCTAAAGGCTATTTATATGGATGATTTCACAGACTGTACCACCCAGACCGCAGCATGGAACGTGAGTAGTCACAAATATCTGGTAATTTGCAGCTGGCAACTAACGATTGCAGAAAACCCCGAGCCCCAGTTTCAAAATCCTCATAAAGTCCGGCTCCATGAGCCTGACCATCAAAGTCGTCATGACAGCCACCTATCCGAAAACCAGGCCATTAATATCAGTTGAGTCCCATAGCAATTTGCATCCCAGACAAGTCGAAGTGCTGAAGCAATTGATAGAAAAGACTTCAAAGAGCCTCGTCGGACAGGAGATGGTGTTTGAAATTACGTCGGTAATTCAGGATCAGTTGAACGAGTATGAACGATTGGGTGCCGAGGCCCCCAGCTTGGAGGAAGAGAGATTAAAGAGAATCCGGGAACAAAAGGAGAAACAGAGACTCGACGAGGAGAATCGCCGTCGCCAAAAAGAAGCAGAATCAAAAGAAGAGCAGCGCGTTCTCGATGAAATGGTCATTGAGGAGTTGAATCGACGACAGAAACAGAGACTAAAGGACGACTTTCTATCAAAGGAGGAAGATGACAACGACGACGATCTGAGTGGTAACGTAATAAGCCCAAAGAGTGGTAACAGCGCTACAAATCTAAGAGCAAGTGGCCTCACTGGTATGAGCCAGACGGCCGAATTGGCTGCTAATGATGCCGTTGTATTCGACAGAGTCGTCACAGTTAAACGGCAAACTGGGTCGGTATTGAGATTCAAACAAGTCATAGGCAAGATCCCTACAACTAGCAATTTCTTTGGTAACAGCTTTATTGTCAAGCCTTATATCCCAGGGGCCGATGCTACAGACCCCGTGGACGACATTCTTTTTCTATTATCAGAAATCGATCTTGTTGAACCATTCTGGGACAGTATTGATGGTAGACGTCTAATCCATCTTCTAGAATCCGAATTAGAAACTCTAAAGGAATTCCGACATGAGAATGTGGTTCCTTTATACGAGGCCAAGATCTCGCGAAAACCCTCTGGAGGTTGGAAAGTGTACCTCTTGACTCAATACTCGCCAATGGGCAATCTTAATGGACTTTTGGACGCTGTGGAATCGGTAAGTCCGAAAGTCGCCCGATCCTGGTCAATTCAGATACTAGAAGCTCTAGAAGCCATTCATAAGGTGGGGATTATTCACAAGGATTTAACGCTTCAGAACGTTGTTTTATTCCGAAACAAGGATTTAGGAGAAACAATCGTCAAGTTAGACTGTGTTTCGTACTCGTTTAGATTGAACGAGCTAAATAGAGCACATTTGTTTTCCTCAAACAGTACCTTATTGCCAACCACTGTCTCCTCGTCAGTTTCCAGAAAGTGGTCCGCTCCAGAGTATTCAGATAGCAAAGGAGGAGTCAAACCTACTAAGAAATCAGACATATGGTCATTTGGTGTTATATTTGTACAGCTTATTACAGGAAAGTCCATTATAAATGAGTTTGACAATCCTCATGATTACATCAATTCGTACGATGATAGCTCTCATTTATTAACTGATTTCCTAGCGCGGATCTTTAAAGAAGCTCCCAAGAAAAGACCGAGCGCGTTTGACTTGTTATTATCCCAATTTCTTCGCTCGGACCCTGCCAGTTTTGCAGCTGCGAATTCTGTTGCAAGTGATCGAAATTTCGATACTCCTCCAATTGCGTCTCCACCAGCTCGCCTGTTATCCTCACCTACTATTGTTCGCACCACTTCAGGCTCAAGACCAACATACCACCTTATAAGACGGCGACCATCCAGTACGCGTCATTCGAGACGAAGCTTTAACAGTGAAAGAGATCATATAGTCAACTTAGCTGCCACTGCCACTACGGGTACTTCTTCCTCACTTGCTCATAACATGTCCAGCTCGTCTCCTGGCCTCCATTATTCACGATATGCTAATGATTTTGATGAAGGCGTCGTATTGGGAAGAGGAGGATATGGAGAAGTTGTCAAGGCAAGAAATAAAGTCGATGGAAGGGCCTATGCGATTAAAAAGATCCAAGCTACTGCCGACCAGCTAACTCATATATTACAAGAGGTCTGGTTGCTTTCAAGACTAAATCATCAGTACGTGGTTCGATACTTTACTGCTTGGCTAGAAGATGATTATTCTCTCGTTCACCAACAGGTAGACGAAGAAGAACAGGTTGAAGATAGGACTGAATCCACCAGTTCAGATGAGTCAACAGACGGCGAGAGCAAACCACTGTCGTCAATCAACTCGTCTCTGAGCAACATCAATTTCAGTGAGCTGTCTGTAAGTGCGTCGCTCGATTTCATGTCGAATTCAATGGTAGATGGCGGGCCAGAAATCCAGTTTGGGTCTGATTCATCCGAAGAAGAAGAAGAAGAAGAAGAGGAAGATGTGAGTGTTGCTTCTGGAACGACTGCCGCTGTTATGGACAGTGCTATCGCATCAGATTCGGAGCCAGAAACAGTATCACGACCTCGGAGAAGCACGCTACGTAGAGTCAAATTCACTCGTCCCCAACCTAGAAGCACTTTGTATATTCAGATGGAGTACTGTGAGAAGCACACATTGGCTGATCTAATCAAGGACAATCTGTATACACGACCCGACGAATACTGGAGACTACTTCGGCAGATCTTAGAAGCTCTTTCTCATATTCACAGTGAAGGGGTCATTCATCGTGATTTAAAGCCAATGAACATTTTCATTGATCAGGCAGGAAATGTCAAGATTGGTGATTTCGGCCTGGCCAAAAGTATAGGCCAAAGTGGATCTGGGTCGAGTACCATGGCTTCTGCTGATGCTGGCGAAGATTTGACTACCGATGTCGGTACCACGTTGTACGTTGCAGTGGAAGTTCTTCGTAAGCCCGACAATGGTTCAAAATCAAAGGCTGCTGCTGCCTCGTACAACGAAAAAGTCGATATGTACTCACTTGGAATCATATTTTTTGAAATGGTTTTCCCGATGCATACTGCAATGGAAAGAGTCACCATACTCAAAGACCTGAGGACCTCGGAAATCGTTGTCCCAGGTACTTTTACTAATGTAAATAGATACGAGCTGGAGCATAAGATTGTCAAGTCCCTGCTGAATCACTCTCCAGCTCAGAGACCAAGCGCTCGCGAACTGCTCCAATCAGGACTCATTCCAATTCCCCAGAAAGATGAGACTGTTAAAGAGGCATTACGAAGCTTGGTAGATCCAAGTCCTAATTCTCCGTGGCTTTATCAGGTATGTAATGCGCTGTTTTCTCGTCCTTTACCTTCTGCTCAAAGGGTTTTATATGATCGGTCAATGATGAACAATATCGCTGCTGGTGGTTTAGAAAAGTCACGATCCAAGATTGTTGATGCTAATAACAAGCTGCTTCGTACGGCAATTATCAATGCTATTCGAGCTGTTTTCGAGCGCCATGGCGCCGTGGAGAATAACGATCGATCGTCAATCTTTCCTCGATCTATTCTCTATAGCTCTAATAATGTAGTCGAGGTTATGGATCCGACCGGTAACATTTTGCAATTGCCATATGATCTTACGTTACCATTTGCACGTCGACTTGCCGAAGTGATTCCGTCTTTTCAGAAATCCTACACAATTGGAAACGTATTTAGATCTGATGAGCGAAACAGAGGGGCACATCCAATTGTTTGTGGAGAGGTAGACTTTGATTTTGTCACCACGGATTCAGCTGACGCAATCTATGGAGAAGCCGAAACAATAAAGGTACTCGATGAAATCACCGATTTGTTTCCCTGTTTCCGTCCAAACACTGTGTGTTTATATATCAATCACTGGGATGTGCTAAACTCGATATTGGAGTTTTGTGGGTTCACGTCACCTCAGAAGGCGTCGGCATTGAAACTGTTAGGACAACTTGGTCAGGGTCCAGCAAGACCTCAAGTACGAAACGAGCTGTTGTCGAAGTCGACATTGTCAGCCACTGCTCTGAACACGTTGGAATTGTTTGGATTCCGAGATGAAATCGATAAAGCAGAGGCAAAGCTAATGGCCTTGCTAAGCGGTGCCGAGATCACAAAGAACCTTCGGGATGCGCTGCTCAATCTAAGAATGATTGTGAATCTGTTGCGTAGATTAGGGGTCAACAAAAAGGTCTATTTTGCACCCTTGAGTAACCACAACGAGTCATTCTATCAGTCAGGAGTCATGTTCCAAGTGGTGATTGAAGAGAAGATGGCACGAAGTATTCTTGCTGCTGGTGGACGTTATGATCGATTGATCCATCAGTTTCGTAATCCGTCGTTGGATATTGGTGCTGCTGCACATGCGGTGGGGTTCAATCTTGCTCTAGATAAATTGGTTGATACAATGGCCAATTTCAGGGATTCGCGAAGTAAACGAATTGCTAAAAAGGGTTTCTATAAAGCGAATAACAGCGATGGTGAAGAGATTCTCACTGGATGGTTAAGACCACGATGCGACGTACTGATCTCGTCGTTTAACATTTCCAATATCAAGGGACTTTGCATAGATATCTTACGAGATTTATGGGCGCATGGGATCTCGGCAGATCTTGTACAAGAGTGTTATTCTTCCGAAGCATTGGCCAATCTGGCTAAAAAGGACAATATCAACTGGGTTGTGGTGGTCAAACAAATCAATAGTTATACGACTTCTAGCAACTACAAACCGTTACGAGTAAAGAACATTAGCCTTAAACAGGATGTTGATGTGGCGATTGAAGATTTGATTCCCCATTTGATGATGGAAATGACAGACAGATATAACAATACGAGTACAAGTGACAGGACTTCTTCTTCTCACAGTGCAATTGCTTCATCTCTGCTTCCGTCTGTGAATGTAATCAGCAGTGCGGGTAATGGAATTATAAAGCCCAGTGGGGGTGCTGATGATATGGAATCTTCGACAGGCGCCAGTCAGGGCAGCTCGGCAGACGGTGGTACGGGATTATCACCTCTCCTGACCGGACAAGCGCCAGGCGAATTCTCGCCCATCTCGATTTCAGCGAGTAAAATAACCATTCTCAATGAGTCTGGCAAACTGAAAGGAGGCAAGAAGAACCGTTGGCAGCTCGAGGAAAGCTGTCGAGCGGGACTTGGTCGGTATCTCAAAGGGCTTGCATCTGCGCCTGTCTACTCGTTAGATGTAAAAGAAGAAGTACTCGAGGCCATCTGTGCTACGTCGCCAGATCAGCCCGATGAATGGCGGCGCAAAGTAGTCGGTCTGTGCCCGTCGCAAAAGGGCTATCTCATGAACTGCCAGGGAGTTTTAGCCAAAGAGCGAAGCCGAGGGACCCAGCGGGTCATTCTCTATTCGTCTAAAACCGACTCTGTCTGTGTATATGATTTACGTTAATATTGTATAGCATTGCGTGACGCCATCGGCCGGGGTCGGCCTGGGGGGTTCTGCCTCCGGCGGCTGGGCGCTGCCCAGACCCGTTGCTCGAGCTTCGCTCGAGACTCGCGGGAGGACCTTACTCAGTGGGCTCGCTACACACTCCCTGCCCTCCGCGAAGCGGAGCCACGGGTCTGGGCAGCGCCCAGCCGCCGGAGGCAGAACCCCCCTGGCCAGCACAGCAAGACACGCCGAGTCGTGTGCTGCTGGGAGGACGTCGGGGGCTCGCCGCCGGCGGCTGGGCGCTGCCCAGACCCGTGGCTCGAGCTGCGCTCGAGGGCTGGGGTCGTGTGGTGTTGGGCAGTCGAGTTCTCGAAGTCGGTTCAAGGTCAACATTCAGGTCCGTACGGCGCTATACACGTCAGGGCTAGGAGGGATAGTGAAAATTTCAAAATCACACGGACGTTCAAGTTTTCGTTGAGGCCCATTAGATCTGTATATTTGGAAGATTCTTGTTGGATATATCAATAATGCCAGATTCGATTCTACACCTTGCTAGACAGGGAACCGCTGCGGTTCCAGGGTCACCGTCGATTTCGTCGCCTTCGAACGTCGTTGTACATGCTCAGGCACTGTTCCAGATCCTCGACCATTCGCTACGTAGAAACGCTGGCCAGCAAAGGGTCATTGGTACTCTGCTAGGAGTACGATCTGAAGATGGATTGGAAGTGGAAATCAAGAGCGCCTATGGGGTTCCTCACGATGAGACGGAAGACCAGGTCATTGTGGCCATGGACCATAATCGAAGCATGTACCAATTACATCGCAAAGCCAACCCGAAAGATGTGATTCTTGGCTGGTATGCTACTTCCAATGAATTGAACAATTTATCGGGTCTTGTGCAAGATTTCTACTCTCAGCAATCCAGTGGAACTTATCCTTATCCTGCTGTCCATCTTACTGTCGAGACAGGCTCGGCCACAAGTAATATCGACGTCAGAACATATATCTCTTCTCCCGTGGGAGTTTTATCCGGTGAAGATAAGACGTCTTCAGGAAACTGTATTTTTGTTCCTGTTCCCAACGAAGTGAGATATTCCGAGGTTGAAAAGGGCGCTCTCAGTATTTTGTCTCAGGCCAAGGACGATGAAAACAGAACGGCGCCTCTTGTCAGCGACATGAAGGCCCTTGAGGATTCCATTGTCGAAGTCATTGATATGCTACAGCGGGTCAGTTCATATGTGAATGGTATTGTTAACGGGAATTCGCCTGCTAATGTGGCTATTGGCAAGTATTTGCTCAAGAACCTGTCGTTGGTGCCTTCGCTGTCTGCCGAGACCCTGGAGAAACTTTTCAACTCGCATTTACAGGACGTGCTCATGGTTGTGTATCTTGCGAATACAGTCAAGACCCAGCTACAATTATCCAGCAGACTTACTCCTTTAGTGTAAAGTTGATCACTTGTATACTTGTTTTTGTAACTGAATTAAAATTATATGCATCGTAATAAATACCTAAATAAATCGACCGCTGACATATCTAATCGGACGAATAGAATACTCTTGTTTTTTTTTTTTTGTTTTATGAGATTCCGCTGAACAAAGGCGACAGCGCCCCTGATTCTACTAACTCGTCTATCAAGTCTGTTGTGTTGCCAATACCACTATTTTCTTGAGTCTCATCCACGATACTCTTTCGTCGTCGTAACTTCTTCTTCATTCGTTTCTTGACTGACTTGACGGGGGTTATGACGGCTTCTTTTGGCGAGATCCGTCGTCCATCGCGACTACGGGTGCTCAACGACAACCTCCGGGTGGTAGGTTGGCTATATATTGGCTGCAATCCACGGTTGCGGAACGCAGACATTGGAACATCGCTGTTGAACCGCGCCGACCACATTGTGCTGGCATCATCGTCCACCGCATCCTCATCCACATCGTCAAGTTCATCAGTATAAATAAATTCGTCAAGAGCCAGCTCACTGAGCTCACTGTCGCTGCGAAAGCCATTTTGCGGTCGTCCACGTTTACGAGACCGCCCGTTTGTGCTACTAGCACCACCATTAGTTATACCTCCTAAGCCAACGTCAGTGAATATATCGTCAATAGTCGCTCCATTAGTTCCGTTTAAGATATCCTCGAGTTCCTGATTGCTGATAGTGGTGGTTCGAAGTAGCGAGTAGGGTGATTGTGGAGGACTGAGGGTTCGAGTGGTTAATCCATCAATGATTCCAAACGGTCGCTCGCTACTGAGGTCCCATGAGCCCAAGACTGGTGGGCGAGATGCAACAGCCGACGAAGAAAGAATCTCCGTGGCTCTGGTTCCAGGTTTACGAAGACTGGGAGGTGGAAGAGTGAGGTCTTCGTCAGTTTCGTCGCCTGAATAGTATCCGGCAGGATCGACTCGACTGGCAGAGTTGCTGGAACTCGTATTGGACGCCACCATGTTGCTGATCATGCTGCTACCCTCATCACCAGACTCTTCATCAGACGTAAAGAAATAAGACCAAAGATATGAGTCGTCATCGTCCGAAGGAGATGTGTTGCGGCCATTAGAAGTGGATATAAGGACATGAGAAACTGCTCCACGAGGTTCAAAGAAGTCGTCGTCAAAAGAAATCTCATCCTCATCTTCGTCGTCTTCATCTTCATCTTCATCGTCCTCCTCATCTACGCCTGTCAAGTGATGTGGGATTTCTGATTCAATTACGGGGGTGGTGGCATATGGAGAAGAAGGATTGGAAAATAGATCATCATCATTCTTGATGTCATTCATAATGGCCTTTTCTTCTTGGGCTTCAATCCGGCCATCTTCGTCCTCATCGTCGTAGGCATCGACAATCTCAGGCGAGCTTTCTTCCTGTTCTAGATATGCAAGTAGAGAATCCTGGTCAAACTCGTCTCCGCTCGACTCCTCTTCAAGAGCGACATTCGCAGACGAAGATGCATCCAGCTCGTCGTCGATTATCGCTTCCTCGACGTCGGGCAAAACAGCCGGCATGGAATCCGACCGGGGGAACGTAGATCGCTCATCATATGAATGATGGACAATAGACGATCTTCTTCTTCTTCGTCGAGGGCTCTCGTGCTCTTCTTCTTCTTCATCTGTGGGCCTTGCTTCTGCTGCTTGTTTCGCTCGCAGTTGGGCTAAATCCAACCTCTTTGGAACAGGCAGAGGAGTGGATTCCCGAGATTTTCTCTTGGGTTCACTTGTTGTCTTTTTCTTTGCCTTTTTCTTGGCTAGTGGAGTTAGGAATTTTGATGGTATTAAATCCGAGTCAGAGTCAGAGTTTGAATCCGACTCAGACTCGTCGTCACCGCCTTCATCTGAATCTTCATCTGATGATAGGTCTTTCAAGTTGTCGATTATCAACTCTGGAGCAGAATCAACTGTGACGTCTGAATCACCAATATCATCTGGCTTATCGTCATCGTCGTCGTCGTCGTCATCGTCGTCATCATCGTCAACTCCATTTTCACCCTCTCCTACGTGACCACCACCACTATCACTATCATCTAGAGAAGATAAAGGAGACGACGAATTATCGCTTTCATGCTGCTGATGTTGTTGGTATCGGTTCTTTCTGGCCGCTCGGTAGTTGGCCAGGCTTTTGCCAGCCGTCATTGCTGGCGTATAATGATCCACCGACTTTCCTCTAGCCATTGTATAAACTTTTGTCTATCCGTGTTATCTATTTCCCACAATATGTATTGCTGGTGTTGTCGTTTACAATCTGATTCTCTCCTGTTTTCTTTCGCTGTGTCCTTTTGCTTTTCTCTTTTCCTCTCGAGTTCCTATTACTCGAAACTAACAATTATCAAACCAAATGAAAGTAGTCAATACTTTCAAGCAATCACAGCTGACATCTTAACTATCTATCCTCTGAAAAAAAAAATCCCTATGTAAAAAATTATGTGATAGTGCCAAGCACAACCCAACCGGTCAATAATATTCAAATTCGTTTAAAACCGTCCCAGTAGAATCTCCACTCGCACAAAACAGCTTCCAAATATCCACAGTCAACAAGTATGAGAGATCATCGACCAGTTAAAAAAAATCTGGTCCATGATCATGAGCCTCACAGTATATACTTGCATGCCTGCACACGACACTCACATAGTATAAGCAGGCCAAAACAGCATGTGCAGAGAACACCCATCCCGCAACAGCGCCAAGCGAGTCGCTGGCAACCGCACCACAGGAATTCCCAATTGCATTCTCCCCAATGGCGTGCTTCCACCTCCACCACCCCCTTGGATCCGCGTGCCCTGTTCGTTCCTCCTCCTCCTCCTGGCACTCGGCTAATCCAGGGTTAGGCCTTCTCCCAGTTCTCTCTCTCTCCCCCTTTATCTTATCGGTCAACAGGCATGAAATTTTTCACTCTAGCGCCGCGTCACTCGCGCGGGCACGTGATATCTCGTGGTGCCCTTTGCTCAGGGGCAGGGGCGACGCCTCCGGCGGCTGGGCTCTGCCCAGACCCGTTGCTCTGCTTCGCAGAGTGGCTGGGAGCGTGGTGATGGTGGTGGTGATGGTGGTGGTGGTGGTGGTGGTGGTGGCGGGCTGTGCCGTCGGTATGGCCACTGTTGATATATTGACATGCCACATTTCGGTCACCCCATCGTATCCGCTGAAGACGGTATAGCCCAATGCCTTAGCTTGCTAGCAGATGAGACGCCACACTTTCATTCGATAAGCCGTAGCTCATCCATCGTCCGTCCGACCTCCAACTGCCCCATATTGCCCTGACTTGTTTAATTAATAGACGTTGGTGGATAATCCGAGTCTGAATGCTGCATATGTCATATGTGTACCACCCGCATCACATATGGTTCGTATATTACTAGTATATATACTCCAACTTTCAAGCTACAAATACCTTAGAACAGACAGGAATACCTGAGATCTAACTATCGGAGATGCGATCAGTGTGACATTAACCTGACAGCAACTTGATAACGAGTTGACAGTAAACTGACATATACTGACAGTTCGTGACATGAGTAGTCATCCGGCTGCTTCACCCCCACACTTGCGCGGTTACCGGAACACTGCAAGCGCCACGTTACAGCGTTGGGAACAAAGTGGGTGGGTAGTTTATCCGATCCCACTGGACCAAGCGTAGCCTGTGACGCCCAACGCCAACGCCAGCGCCAATAGTCACCTCACCGAGAGGATATATTAATAAACAATCCGCAGGTCAAACTTGTTTATTCGTGATTTATTTATTTATCGTAATATTTTGGCACAGCATTCAAATGGTCGTCGCGTAAGTCAGGTTTGGAACACTTGTAAAAAGGTGTTTGTGTGTTAGTATACTAACTGCTTGTCACAGAAAAGAAGAATATGTTCTCGTCACTGGTGGAACCGGTTATATCGGTTCTCACACGGTTGTGGCGTTGATCGAAGCCGGACGAAAGGTTGTGATTCTGGACAATCTGTCCAATTCGTCTATCGAGGCCATCAATCGAATCAAGCGGATCACGGGCGTCACGGTCCCCTTTTTCAAAGTGGATCTTCGCGATGCTGAAGGACTGCGCAAAGTGTTCACCGAGTACCCCACCATCACGTCTGTTTTACATTTTGCCGGGTTAAAGGCCGTTGGCGAGTCGACCAAGATTCCTCTTGTTTACTATGAACAGAATGTGTACGGAACCATCAACCTGCTTAAAATCCTCGAAGAGTTCAAGATTAGCACCTTTGTGTTCTCGTCGTCGGCCACGGTGTATGGAGATGTCACCCGGTTCGACAATATGATTCCTATTCCCGAGGAATGCCCGACTGGCCCCGAATCTCCTTATGGAAAGACCAAGATCTTTATTGAAGATATCCTACGTGATCATACCAAGGCCAATCCTCAATGGCACACTGCGCTATTGCGTTACTTCAACCCCATGGGAGCTCATCCTTCAGGTCTTATGGGAGAAGATCCCTTGGGAATTCCTAATAATCTGTTGCCTTTCTTGGCCCAAGTTGCCATTGGACGCAGAGAAAAGCTTTTTGTGTTTGGTGACGACTTCCCGTCCCGTGATGGTACTCCTATTAGAGATTACATCCATGTTCTCGATTTGGCCAAGGGCCATATTGCCGCTCTGGACAAGCTCGAGGAGATTAAGAAAGAGCGAGCCCAGGCCGCTGAGAAGCCGACTACTGGGTTTTCTCGTGAATGGAACCTGGGCACCGGCAAGGGGACCACTGTTCTGGAAGTCATCAAGGCCTTCTCCGAAGCTGTGGGCCGCGATCTCCCTTACGAAGTGACCTCCAGACGTGATGGCGACGTTCTCGACCTCACGGCAAAGCCCACTCGGGCTAATAAGGAGCTCAAATGGGAGGCAGAGCTTACCATGAAGCAGGCCTGCGAGGATTTGTGGCGCTGGACCACGCAAAACCCGTATGGATATCAGCAGCCTCCTACGGAGAAGTAACAACCGCCCTATCCAGTCTACATAACACCATTGTATTTTACAATAATACTTCCCACCTCTTTCCTAGACCAAGCACTGGAGCGAAGCTCCAGCAACGGGTCTGGGCAGCGCCCAGCAGCCGGAGGCAGGCCCCTCCCCCCTGGACGGGCTCTGGTCACGCCGCGAGGGCCACGGCGTGACGCGCACGGTGCTTATTTCGTGTCTGAGAAGTTGCTTTCTAATCAACACTGATTCGGGTGCTAGGTTCAGTCAGCCCTCCGGTTTCTGATTCCAATGTGAGCAGGCGTGTTCCGAATGAATGGCTGCGTTGGGAAGAAGTCGAGTCAGAAGCCGGGTCAAGAGCAGCTGCCCGATGGAGGCACCGAAGCCATGGTAGACGATATCTGTGCTCGGGTGCCAGATGCCTCGAGGCAGGTCATTCTGGAGCTGCTGGTGTCCTGTGGCGCTAATGTCAGCGAAGTTCTTGGTTTGCTGGGTGTTGAGAGTAGCGTGAAGAGGGAGATATTGAGGCCGCTGTCGGGTGAGAGCGGCGTCGCCTCTGGCGAGCCGGGCGCTGCCCAGACCCGTGGCTCCGCTTCGCGGAGGGCTGGGACGGTGGCACCAGCTACTGGATATCAGTCCACTTTGAAACGGTTTCTGTCTCCAGATGACTCGGATCGAGAGCGCAAGCGTAGGGAAAAGATCCAGCAGGAGTCGCTTGTAGGCGAGGATTGGACGGAGTCGGATATCGGATCCGACGTTGACTCGGAACACGAGCAGAGCGGACAGGGGCCTGGCTCTCCTGGCCCGTCGACTTCTAACCCGATCCCCACTGTTTTTGGATTGCCTACTACAAACCAGAAGTTTGTTGCGCCCCTGTCGGGCATTCTTCACCTATATGATCCAGAAACCATCGAAAACCTCCTTCCATGCACGTTCCATCTCAATGTTTTCCCCAAGAAACTTGCAGATGATCTGTTACGGTTCTTCACCGCAGAAAGTAAGAGCTGGACAAGACAGAAGTTCTATCTTTTCGACCGATTAGTGGAATCTCCGCATTCGTCGGGACTGTATTCGAACAACGAGGCGCTATTAAAGTCCCAGAATGTCACATATCAAGGTAGAAGGGTCAGTGGTATCAAGCCATTCAATGAGCTGATAAGCCAGGCCGGGGAAATCGTCATACGAATCGTGAATGAGCAGATCAACCGTCGCGGAAGAACTGCTTTGCAGTACCCGGGCAAATGGTCAAGTGATGTTGTAGTCACCAATTGTTATAACGGTGGCCAGGAATGTGTGGGCTATCATTCCGATCAATTGACTCATCTAGGACCTGCCGGGGTGGTAGCCAGTGTTTCACTGGGAGTAACCCGAGAGTTCCGTATGGCCAAGCGATGGTCTCCGGCGGCCAAAAGAGAGCATAACCAGGACAAGAAAGTCGACGATACCAAGTTCGCCATTGACACCGTTCACAATAGCATGGTCATCATGCATGCTGGTTGCCAGGAGGCGTATAAGCACTGTGTGATGCCGACCAAGAAGCCTCTGTCTCCGCACCCGATCTCTGGAGCTCGACGGATCAATTTGACATATCGTATGTTTCTGCCGGAGTACACTACCGACAAGCTTCCCCGATGCTCCTGTGACGTTCCGATGATTCTCCGCACTGCCAAAACCGAATGGCCAGAAGGCTCCAAAATACCCAACTACACCTATGCCTGGCAATGTGCGAGTGAATATGCCACGAATAAGGGCTGTGGGAAGACGATTTATCTAGACTGGGTTCCATAGGCCTAAGAGTGTGTATCCCAACTTTTCGAGCGAAGCTCGAACAACGGGTCCGGGCAGCGCCCGGCCTGCGGAGCAGCGCCCACGCCCCTGTCCCCCCGGCGCTCAGGGTCCAAGAGCATGGGCTACCCTTGCCCCGCTCTCTAGTTCCTGAAACAACATGCAAAGCCGTTAATATACTAAAAGGGGAAGCGTGAAAAATCTGACTCTTAAACTATTTATCTATTTATCTCGATTATCGGACCCTTGGACATCGACACAACTGGACGTTTGGCGGGTGATCTCGCATGTGGTAGTGGCTGCGGTTCATTATGTCTCATGAGATATCGAAAAATGAAACCAAACAGACGGTGAACCCACACACAGGGAACACATTTTCGGACCGATTTGTTCGGTTCAGTGAGAAGTTGGACGCCCTCGGAGTCGAGCTTCGGGGGATCCATAGAGTGGAACCCGACGAACGGCGCAATGGCGATATGAGACAGGTCGTAAATATGTATCTGCTATGGATGAGTGGATGTGGAGGACTTTCTTCTGTATCGGGGTATCTATTAGGACCTCTGTTATTTGGACTTAGTTTCAATGACTGTATGAGTGCAGGCATTTCTGGAACGGTAGTTGGTAGTGCCATAGCCGCCTATGGAGCTACTATGGGTCCTAGATCGGGATTACGTCAAATGGTTGGTGTAAGGTATCAATTTGGCTGGTGGCCGGCCAAATTCATTGCCCTACTGAATATCATCACTCTGTTGGGGTGGTCAGTGGTGAACTGTGTTTTTGGCGGCCAGATCCTCGCAGCGGTGTCGAATAATAGAGTCCCTATTGAAGTGGGCATCACCATCATCACGGTGTTGGCATTCACGGTGGCCATTGTTGGAATCCGATATATCCAATATGCCGAAGGATTTGCTGCCATTCCGATTATTTTCACCTTTTTGCTGTTATACATTGTTTCGGGCAAGCATTTTGATCTCCACACCGCTTCATCAGGCAGTTCCCAGACTATTGTTGGTAGCTGGTTGAGTTTCTTCTCTTCAGTAGTGGGCATCACCGGCACCTGGATTGCCATCACTTCGGATTATTATGTCGAGTTCCCCGAATCCACCCCCAAGAAGAAAATCTTCTTCATCACCTTTACAGCCATTTTCTTTCCTACCATGTTTGTGGGTATTCTGGCCATTGGAATAGCATCAGGCACTTATCAATTACCGGCCTGGCAAGCTGCCTGGGACGATCTTGGTGCTGGCGGTTTACTGACAGAGGCGTTTTCTCCGTGGCATGCCGGAGGCAAGTTTCTGGTTGTCATTCTTTATATCTCATTGGTTACCAATAATATTCTGAATAGCTATTCCTTGGCATTATCAATGCAAGTATGGGGTCGACTGGTGACGAAAATCCCCAGATATATCTTGGTAGTTGTTAGTGCGATGATTTTCTTTGTCTTGGCAATGGCTGGTAGAAACAAGCTGTCCAATATCCTGTCTACGTTTTTACCAATGATCTCTTATTGGTGTGTGATCTATGTTGCAATTCTGTTAGAGGAGAATTATTTATTCCGTCGTCATAACATTGTTGGATTGAATGATGCTTACGACTGGACGATTTGGAATGAGAAAGACAAGCTTCCTGATTGTATTGCTGCTTGTATTGCATTTGTGATTGGAGTAGTGGGTGCGGTTCTAGGAATGTGTCAAGGATACTATGTGGGAGTGTTTGCTAGAAAAGTCGGCGAATACGGGGCCGACATTGGTTTATTTATTGCTTTTGGATTCACAATTGTCTCATATCCACTGCTGAGATACATTGAGCTTCGAGTTGCGCCACGAGTAGGATTTTTGAAAGCCAGGACTTTGTGGTAGAATATGACAATCGTAATTAATGTAATTTATGTATTTTTATTATGTACAAATGAAATTGTTTTTCTGTTCTTTCTAGCGAATTGCAAACATTGAAGTGCCGGACGGCAAGAAGAATTTGTCGACTTTCCTCTTGGCATAATTCCAACTCTGAACAATAGTTCCTTTACCATCCTTCTCAAGTGCCTGGAATTGCGTCAGTGTGTCTTGATCTTTGATGAGAGTAGGAGGCTCGGGTCGGGAATATTTTCTACGATACGCCACCTGCTCAGAGAGTGTAAAACATGGCTTTTTGAGAATGGAAGCAATCTCTTGCTTGATATTTGTAGACGGTGGGGTCTCAGATGATAATGACTGTGACAACTGGGCCAGTTTCTCAAGCGCCTCAGTTTTCATGGTAGATAACTCGTCCCTGCTATAGGCTTTAATAAGCTTTCTGAACGGATCAAAAGACACCGACGAGTCGACTTTGTTGGCCAAGGCCCGGTAGTCGTCAATCAATTTAGTAGCGTCTTCGCCAGACAATCTGCCCAATTCTCCAGCCAAACGAGTATCTTGTACAAATGCAGCGTCGGTGAATTCTCTAGCTTCGGCCAGGGTACGACCTCCTGCGAGATAATTGGAAATCGTTACCAAGCGTTTGGATGAGTCTGTGAGTTGTTCTTCACTGAGCCCGTCTATAAACGAGCTTAAAGCGACAGACAATTCTTTGGCTTTTTCCGCTCGCGCCTGTTCTCTCTTTTCCACCTCTGCTAAAATCTTGGGTAGAACCAATGTTTGTTTTCTTGGAAGCCATTGCTTCTCCTGTTCAATCAATTTCTCATTTGTCAGGGGAACATAGCCCAAACGTCTCTTACGAGGCTCGAAATGTGGTGTAGGTAGCTGGTCTTCAGGCGATAGCGCAACGCCAATCAGTCGTCGTTTCGGGTGGAACGGGTCGTAGTAATATCTCACGAACCCAGGTTCCCTGGCCCATATCGTGTGATCTTTACCAATATCGGTGTTTTCTCCAGGATAGAACCTGGTACCACGCTGTCTATAGATGATCTGACCAGCCTTGACCGGTTCACCGTCACTCTTCTTCATACCCAGTCGTCTACCTGCGGAATCCTTCATACTGGTTCTTGAACCGGCAGCCCTTTTGGTAGCAGTACGAACGAACGTGAGTATCGGGCTACGACAAGCAGTCGCAGTAGCGGAAGCAGTAGATATGAGCGATGCCGAGCTCAAAGCGAGCGCCGGGCGCCAGAACTGCTTTAAATTCGAGGCCATGGGTTGTATAATTGGGCCTTTGAGGGAGTGTTCAAGGGCTGCTCACGTTCCACAAGTGGTGGACATGAAAAATTCAGGACCATAGTGCGGCAGATTCCAGCCCCAACGTGCGTGGCGTTCAGCCACCCCCTGAGCTATCACCCCCTGAGCCAGCCGAGCCGGCAGCCACTGTTGTATTAGTATGGATGTGACCTAGTACCACCTGCCGCTAGACCGCTGGCGTCATCTGACTGGGCACTCTGCCTCCGGCGGCTGGGCGCTGCCCAGACCCGTTGCTCCGCTTCGCGGAGGGCACAGAACGCGACGAGACGAGACGTCCTGGCCAGCCCACGCTCCCTGCCCTCCGCGAAGCGGAGCAACAGGTCTGGGCAGCGCCCAGCCGCCGGAGGCAGAATGCCTACCTGTTTTCCGACTCGCTTCAGGAGCAGTTCTGCGACACAAAATCTATAATAACCGTAAATAAATAATAGGGCCCTAGTGTAATGTATACATTGGTGCATCCTGATCCTGATCGCTTTCGTTGCCGTCATCAATGTTGTCGCCATTGGCCAAAAACACCGAGTATCTTCCGTTGGACCCGGCCGAGTTGATCTTGAATAAACCACGGGTACTGGTTCTTCGCTTACACACCAGTTTGATAGGAACCCGGACCTCAATTGGCGACCCGGCATCAAAACAGACGGAAACGCCCAGCTCGTAAGACCGCTCGGATAGACAGGACTTGAACGAGGGCACGAACCGTAGATCGCCTTCCGGCATGTGGACAGGAATTTGGGTGATCATTTGATACCTGGACCGGTCTACAATCTGCCAGGATGACTGTGTTGAAGTGTCGAGCTTCTGTAGTTGAACCGTATCAGTGGTGGTATGTAAGGGTGTGCGAGAAGAGGTTGCGTTCAGTCCATCAGAAGCTGTAGAATACACACTGGTACTGAGAAGCGCCTTGACGTTCATGGACTTGATTGAAGGTGGGCTGGAGATGCCGCTAGCACATCTGAATCCGACTTTCAACGTCAAAAACGACGGCGAACTGGATAGAATATCCACAGATCCAGGTCTTTCTACTTCGACGGTGGCGTTTCCCAATATAACCTTTCTCAGGAACCCACTGGTGATGATTCTAGACGCTTGCAATAACATGTCATCACATCCACTACTGCTGCTACTGGAGCTAGTAGAGAACGAAGGGGCAATGGATCCAAATGAAGAGATCGATCGCCTACAGTTGTCCTGATGGGTCATGTCACGCCTGTCGTTCCAGGTCATTATCCAGATATGAGCCATGTGTTGAGATATGATTTTCACAGGAGTCTGCATCAATCGGGCTCGAACACAATAGAATATATTGGCACACGAGTCGGATACATCGACCTTTGATCCAAACGATGCACTGTAGGCGCCGCTATCAGGCAATGAGCCGAGAGAGGATGGAAGCTTGCTATGAAGACCAGATTTGCACGCTGGCAAAGGTCGAGCTTCAGGGATTTGTAACGAAAACTCAAAAGTGTAGCTCAGACCTTTCTTTAGTACCATATCGGGAGGATACACCGTCAAAGGAGGCCTGAATTGGGCCACAATAGTCTTGTAGAATAAACGAGTCGAGGGAAACTCCGAGTATCGTTTAACCGACTCGACTAATTGCAGATCTACAAACAGGCTGTCTATAGGCAGATCTGTATATGGATTGACTACCACTGTTCCGGTGACCACACCACCGGTCTGGTAAAAGAAGCCTTCCCTCGCCTCGTTATCGAGCTTGATAGTTAACAAGGGAGAATTCTTTTCACTTGCCTTTTGCACAGACACTCCAGTAGAATAACTGGGCAGTTCTTCAAATGACTGTGGCGATTGGGATGGTTCATTTTCATTGTCAGTCACAGCTATTCGAGGAGTATATTCTTGATCCTCTTGATAGGGATGCAAACTATCATACGAAGGTCTTGAAAGACTGCGGTCATGGCCACGGCCATGATCATGTGAATCATAAGACTGGCTTATGGGATCCATATTGTTTGGGAAAAGTGATGTTGAAGGTGATATCGTCTGGGTGCTAGCCATTGTGATTGTTGTAGGAGAATAATGGTCGTCACTGGTAGAATCTTGTGCAATTATACGATTGCCAGACATATGTGATGACACGAAATCGATTATTTGGTTTGTGGCAATTGGACTCTTTAGCGCTTATTTATATCTCTCCCCGCTCTACGCCTCCATTCATGCACCTGGAAAAACCGCAGAGATGATTTGGCAATAGTGACAGAAATCGTCGTCTCGAATTCAGCCTAGTGTCAGCGTGAGCGTGAGCAGGTGCTATGAATGTACGAAATGTCCCCAAAAAGTATCACACGAACCTATATAGGATGCATGCTACCAAATCGTGACGAGAGTCAAAAAGTACGAATGACTCCAACAAGTGGTTCCCAAGTGGGTATGATTCATATACTATCATATGCTGCTCGTGCTGCTGCTGCTTCTGCTGCGACTGCCACTGCGACTGCTTCTCCGCATATTGACTTGCCAGCCGCGTGTTCGACCCACATGCTTGTGCATTTAAGCATATTCTTTTCAGACACTTGAGTCACCCAGCAGTTGTGGCGAACTTAAGGGTGCATCGTGCATCGTGCAAATCAGCCACATTAGAATTGAAGGAAAAGGTGTTCCTTTCGCGGTTTCCGAGATTTGTCAGTCAAAACTGATGATGACACATCGCTGATCAAGAAGATCACTGGACTTGGTGAGTAGCAACGATGTGGTTGCGACAGTCAAGTAGTTTTGTAGATCTTATCATAATTAATACATAGCAGCTATTTATTCTATGCAATGACGGAGGCGAGCAAAGAATGCGATGACACAAGACCTGGCTGTTCCTGTTCTAAAAATTGAAGCAAGGAGATAACTTTTCGCTTGATCTGGTCATCTTCAAATGGCTTGACAAACACACTGGCTTGGGCACTCTTGCTGTGTTCATCCTTTTCAAGCTCAGCCTGCTTGTGGAAAACCTGGTTGAAAATATCAACGATCTGGGCCCGCAGCTCAATCACCGAAGACTGCCGTTGCTCGAATAATTTGATGATGAATTCAAAGATCGGCGTGTTCTCCTCCAACCCGTCTAGCAATGGAAGCCTGCTGATCAAGACAGGAACCACTTCATTTAATGGAACCAGTTCTGGGTACTTGCCGCTGATACGCGCAACACATCCACACGCATTGGCCAAACTTCTAGCACTGTTATCTTCTTCACCACCACCTTGGCCATACGACTTTCGCTGTTTCTTGTCGACTTTTTTAAGCAGTCTCTGAAGTTTCTGAAGCACCACATTATAATGACTCTTGCAAGTTTGAGCATCGTCACTATACAGAATCAAAAGACCAACTCCATAAGCAGCGTTGCTTCGAACTTCTAAATCGCCATCGCCAAGGGCATGAAGTAATAGCTGCATGAGCTCCTTGGTCCATGGAGTGATGTCGCTTCTTAGACCATTGATGACTTCAGACAAAGAACCCACTCCCGAAGCCCGTTCCTGACTACTCTTACTAGCACAATACTTGGAAATGAGAGCAAAGAAAGTGGGAAACAGAGGAGCAAACTGAGGTCCCAAGGCCGCAGCAAGCTGAACAACAACATCATTGGCGCTATCGGTAAGTACCTCGTCATATTCGGCATTCTCACCATCTGCTTGTTCATCCTCGTCAGGCTTGACTCCATCGTACCCAGAATCCTCATCGAGACTTTGACAATGATGACTCTTGCTGAGAATAAGAATGATTTCACTACACAGTTGCTCAAGTTCCTGCTGGGTTCCTAAAACAACCGGTCCACTTGTACGAACCGCCTCGACAATGTTATCACAAATAACTGTAGCAACAGACCGATCGTCTTCAGTAGAAAGAAGTTTCAAGGTACTCTCACGGGCCACCTTGAGAAGAGTACCTGCAGGTTCTGGTAAAACGACATTGGAAGGGAATCCTGGCACCCATTGTTGTTGGCTGAGAGCTGTCTGCTTGTAGAAAGAAATATATCCTCTCCATAACGCAATCAAAGCAGATTTGCGAATTCCCTCGTAGAAATGTTCACACAAGTCAGTTAGATACTCGACAGACTTTTCTAAATATTTATTGAAATGTTCTTTTGTACCGACCATCAGCTCACCCAGGGTGTCAGTGGCAATTTCCTTTTCAATGGTCAAGGCACTGTTCACGGACGGTGACGCGGCACCGTCATCCATGCCGTCCTGACCGACACTAATGTCATTATCCTGGTCTTGTCCTTCTTCGTCCTCGCCATTGCCAGCAAACTCGTCTTGGTCGAGCGACGCGAAAATGGCAGAAACAACCATATCTAAAAACGGAGCAAACTCTGTCTCATAGATCTTGGCCAAAGTGCCCAAGAAAATAAACCCACACTCTTTAAGTCGGCTCTGATCAGACTGAAGACACTTGTATGCCGCTTCGACCAGTGGCTGTACATAGGGTCTAAAGGTCTCTTTTCCCACGGCGCCAGCCAGAGCACTAAGAGCGTCAAGAGTAATCCCACAAAGAGTAAGCTCTTCTTCAGTCACAGTATCTGAAGTCACACTGACACGAATAAAAGGTTCCAGTGCCGAGATCGTGTGAACAAAGAAAGGCTCATAAGACCTTCCAGCAGCAAAAGCAGCCGATGCAATAGCAGCAACAATCGAGCCCTTGAGCGTCAAATCAGCAGTATTGTCAAGTAAATGAAGTAGCTTGGGAATGAGCTCTGGAAGGTACTTTTCAGTAATGATATTGGCCTCGAGAGTTTCCAATATAGCATCGAGGGCTAAACAGGCACTTTTGCCCACTTTCAAGCTTGAAGCGTTATCCATAATGTTGAAAACAAGAGGTAGTAATACTTCGTGATGTTCTCCCACTACATCATGAAGCTCGCCAGCAAGTTGGGCAAGTGCCATGAGAGCGCTTATTTTGACCATCTGGTTCGGGTCCTGAAGACCTTGAATGACCAAGGGGAGAACGGTGGAGATCTGGTTGGCAACGAAATCAGGAGCGCCTTCAACGGCTTGAGAAAGAGCCAAGAACCCAGCCCGTCGCTGAAACACATCCGTGGAAGCAGCACAATGAGGTAGAGCAGCAAGTAAAGGACCCATGACCTGAGCAGGAGGCAGATTGGAAGACAGATTATCAATCAATATTAAAGCTTTCCTAGCAGGGGTATCTTCCTCATCGTCGTCATTGTTGTCGTCATCTTCGTCAAAAGGTTCGGAAGAGATCTGAAGGGCCGCATTAGTCAGAGCAGGGCCCAATTTCAAGCTCTGGATTCGGTTCTTTTTGAATCTCACGGCCGAGTCCAGGAATCGCAAAGCCGCCAGTCTGATCTCATCACTAATTTGCCGCTCAAGGGCAATATTGGTCAACATGAAGTCCACAAGAGCCTTTGTGTGCTTTGAAATGAGCGCATAGTCCGCTCCCCATAACATACTATTGAAGCCTTCAAACAACTGTAAAGCAGATTTCTCGTCGTCGGTGCTAATAACTAGCTTGAGCACCTCGACAGCCGACGGAATCAGAGCTCTGAACAGCTCGACCGGATTCTGGTCCCGAGGAGATTTGGAATCGACAGAACTGGAGTCAATAATCTGCGACATTTGGCAAAACGCAAGAGCCGTCGACACACGGACCTGCACTGATTCCGGGTCATTGATGAGATGAGCAAACAAATGTAAAAGTTCCACGCAACCATCAAGCAGACACTCGGCATAAGCTTCCAGCAGAGTATACAAAATGTACACAGCCACTTCTCTCTCAATAGCCGACGAGGATTTACAAGTATTGAATAGAAAAGGTATTAGTTGCTGCCATTTGCCCTCGTCCACATCGATTTCCGCTATAGACGAGATGACTCGCGACGACGTGTGTCGAACCAAAGCATGCTGTTCATGCAAAGTCGATTGAAGAATAGACGATTTGATCGAGCTCATTTCCTGTTCACTAAGAGTCGTGGGTTCCCAGAATTTAGGAATCAGTTTGCGGACCTCTACTCCTGCCAGTTGACGAATGTTGATGTCCGGATGACATTGCAGAAGATGGATTAATGCTGGCACCACCTTTGGCTGTGTATAGAATTCATTCTGTAGTTTGGTAGACGCCAGCTTGATAGCCGCGGTATCTGGAGCCGTGACATGTTTCAGAGTTTCCTCTAAACTAGCCAAGAATTGAGGATCCATGGTATTCACTGTGTTGAGTAAAACAGAAGAGTACAGGAAGTAGTTGTTTACGTTAAAACTTTTTTTTCCATCTCTAGAAGCTGCTGCAGAGATCAACCAATTTTTTTCTGCCACCCCCTGATTGCCGGTCCTAACCCTGGATGAATGAACATTCAGACTGAGTTGATTCGAGGTGGATTATAGTAGCTGTTTAGATGATTAGTCGGAGAGGGGTGATAAGGACTATTGCGTATGTGTCGAGGCAGAAGGGGAGGATTTTAGGGGGTAGAAGTAAAGTAGCAGGTGGAGATGTTGAGGTAGCAGGTAGAGGTAAAGTAGCAGGTAGAGGTAAAGTAGCAGGCAGAGGTGTTAATGTAGAGAGTAAAAGTGTCAAGGGTGTATCTGAGGGTGTAAAAGTGAAACCAGGAAACTCCGCCAACTCAGTGAAATCAGTCAACTCCGTCTTCTCTACCAACTCATCGAATCCAACCCTCAGCGCTAATGAAAATACAAAAATTCTTGATGCACTCTTTGAAAAACCACCCCAGAACGATTATTATGGATTGGATATCCCATACGCTACACAATCTACCCCCTATGTCAAGAAGAAACAGGAATTGCGTGGGGTATATTCATCGTTTATTGAATATCTATATTCTAGACAACTACTTCAACTGACTCCGAAACTCTATACATGCCCGTATTTTTCAGCCTTTTACTATCCATCATCGCACTTTGTTGCTAGCGGCCGTAAATCACGACCTTCGCTGGTGTGTCTATTCTCCAAAGGAGCAGAGAACAATGGGGAAAAGTACCCCGAGGCTCGACTATCGCCCAATGTATTTAAAAGATCGCGAAATCCTATTCATTACGCCGTCTGGAGAAACTATATCAACAGATCATACAAGGCATCGCTGTTTAATGCGCTGTCGAGAGTACCTACCAGCCAGGGCCAAGAACCACCTGATGGCGTGTTTCTAATCAGAGCTACAAAGGTTCTGACAGACAAGGCTCTTTTACAGAAACATATGGACCAGGTGGTGGTCAAGGCTCAAAATATGCATTCCAATAGCCAGTCTACCAAATGGGTCCATGTGGCCAATTCAAGAGTAGACTATCATCGATTCAACCAGTTGCTGAAGGTGAAGTTTCTTCCGCCTGTTAAGATGGGAAAATGAGCGTACCACAGTCAAGGTACAATCACATGGGCAGTTTACCTCACAATGTAATGATATCTGTATAGAGCAGGTTACTCTGCCCGCTTCGTAATTGCATCTCGTCATCCACTCTTTCTCGATTCTTATACTACCCAGTGTAAATAGTACTGTTATGCCCAGTTGGGCAATGGAGCCTCGTAATTCCATCTCACGGTTGCACTCCCACCTCTATACTGTCTAGCATGAAGATATATCATCATGTCGTCTAATTCACCATCTCTGAACAAGTGTGTCTGACACTCAGGGCACACTTGACCCTGCCCCTGTTTATCGAGTCTACTCTGTTTAGTAGCCGTCTGAAGCGTGCTAAAAGCCTCTTGTAATGGCTCAGAATGCTCATACTTGCCGTTTTGTGTTGACAACTTGTCCAATAGTAGGCTGATTTCTCGAAACACTGGCCGCCTATATAGTTTATCATTCACTATGGGATGGCCCATAAGTGCCAGGTGCTTTCGAATCTGATGAGTTCGTCCAGTGACAGGCACACATACAACCACACTAGAATCATCTTCTGGATGGTATTTGACAAGTGTAAAGGTGGTTTGAGCCGGTTTCCGCTTTTCAAACGCTCTCAAAAAGGCATCAAAATCACGATTGGCATCGATATCAAACACTGGGAACTCGAATGTGGTTTCTTTGTCGGGAAACCTGCCAACCACTTTAGCGTAATACTCTTTGTACACAAAGTCTGTGCCACTTTCACCTCGCGACAATTCCTTTCTAAATCGCGAAGTGTCTTGGACACTCTTTCCCAACACGACTATTCCAGACGTCAGTCGATCCAAGCGATGTGCGGGATACACTGGATATCCGACCTGTTGAGCCAGCACCTCTGTCAGACTATTGAGTCTATATTTGCCTGACGGATGAGTAGGAAGACCTGGCGGCTTGTTGACGACTAATAGACTGTCAGTAGATGCGATAATTTCAATTTCTGGGCCAAAATCCCGAATAGCAGGTTCGTGGAAATGAGTCGTATACTCTACAATATCTCCATTTTCTATCACAGTTTGAAGAGCTTCCAGTTTTGTGTGAACCACGCCAGTCTTAGCCTTGACTATAGCCACATTATCCTATACTGAGTCAGAAATGTCAACATTTCGCACACCGAATACCACCGTACTTACTTCGTGTCTACCAGGCTGTCCAGCAAACTCTGCTCTTACTACGTCCGAGACGGTTCGTCGGAACCACCGTTCCTTGGCATATATTCTACTAGTATGATAATAAGGAATGATTTTGCGGAGGCCATTTTCCACCACCACCTTCATCACGTAGTTAGTGAGAGTGATGAGTACATGAGTAACATGAGAACTCGAGTAACATGAGTGACATTCTACCAACTCCACCTCGTTAAGCAAATTTACATTTTTCTATTAAATTAAACGTAATCTATGCAAATGGTCATTGTTGAAGACCTGCAAACACCGAACTAAACAACTGTAGATACACTCGGGCTGGCAAAATAATACAACATAAATATAATAATAATACTCTGGGGAAAGAGTGTCATAACAAAGTCGTATCCAAAAATTTCAAAGGCAAAAAAACAAAACGAAAATATTCATTATCGGGAACAGAGGGTGGATTTTTTTTAATACTTTTTCAACGAGTTGAGCGTCGAATGCCAGCATCGAGAGAAGGGGGGAGGGGGGGGGAAAATCAATATTTGAGCTTGCGAGGAACCTCCCAAGTATTCTCTTGGTTGGTAAAATGTCCGTAAGCAGCCGTCTTTTGGTAAATAGGACGAGCCAAATCAAGATCTCTTACAAGCACACCAGGTCTCAAGTCAAAGTTGTTTCGCACAATAGCCACAAGCTCGGAAGACGAGTACTTCGAGGTGCCATAAGTGTCCACAAAAATAGACAAAGGCTCAGCAACACCAATGGCATAAGAACACTGGACTAAAGCTCGACGAGCCAATCCAGCAGCCACAAGAGACTTAGCCACCCAACGAGCGGCATACGCAGCCGATCGATCGACCTTGGAGTAGTCCTTACCAGAGAAAGCACCACCTCCATGAGCACCCCATCCACCATAAGTATCAACAATGATCTTACGGCCAGTGAGACCAGCGTCTCCCTGAGGACCGCCAATGACAAACCGTCCCGAGGGCTGGATGTGGTACACAGTCCTGTCGTCAATGTACTTTGCAGGAATGACCTTCTTGATGATTTTCTCGAGAATCTCCGATCTCAAGTCCTCAGTGGAGATCTCGTCAGCGTGCTGAGTGGAAATAACAACCGTGTCCACTCTCTTGGGAATAGTGGCTCCGTTATCCGACTCGTACTCAACAGTAACCTGAGTCTTGGTATCGGGTCTCAACCAAGGCAACGAGCCGTCCCGACGGGCAGTAGCAAGAGCCCTGTTAAGCTGATGAGCCAAAATGACTGTCAACGGCAACAGCTCCTCAGTCTCGTCAGTGGCATAGCCAAACATGATTCCCTGATCACCGGCTCCGAGCTCTTCAAGAGCCTTTTCGTAATGAAGACCCTGGGCAATATCTGGAGACTGCTGTTCAATAGCCACCAAAACGTTACAAGTCTTGTAATCAAACCCCTTGGCAGAGTCGTCGTAACCAATCTGTCTAATAGTGTCACGAACAATCTTCTGATAATCGAGCTGGGCCTTGGTGGTGATTTCACCAAACACCATAATCATTCCGGTTTTAGCTGCCGTTTCACAAGCCACCTTGGAAAGAGGGTCCACCTTCAAACAGGCGTCCAAAATAGCGTCTGACACTTGATCACAAATCTTGTCCGGATGCCCTTCTCCGACTGATTCCGAGGTGAAGAAAAAAGTTTCTGCCGCGGTCATTTTTTATAAATAAGAAAACGAATAAGAATAATAAGAATAATAAGAAATCACAAGAAAAAGAACCCGGTTCCCCTCTCTCTCTGTCAACGTCAACAACTCGTTGATAGATTTGGTTTGTGTGTATTAAAAAAAAAAGTACTGCCGACAACGAAGAAAAAAAAAAAGAGAAAGAGAATTTCACAGAAACTCGCAGCTCCCCTAGTTCCTTTTATATACACACACCCTCACGTCTAATCGTGGTTCGCTGTGTGCAAGCGACTGAAAATTTCAAGCTTCTGCCGTGCGTGCCCCCCCTGTAGCATGTGAAAAAAGCCCTCTCCTCGTTCTGCTCGCTCACCGCGTTCTCCCGCACCAGTCGAGCCCAACGTGAGCTGCCATAAACCCGGCCACCGCGCCAGCACCCACCCACAGGCCGCTAAATCGCAATCGCTGCTGCCAAATCACGCCAAGTCACGTGCCGCCCAACACGTTTCTCGCTCTCCTCGTTTAGCTGGTGCTCGGTCTGCAGCACCGGCATGCGTTTGCCAGCCAGACCCAGGGCCATACGCCGTGGCTGACTGAGCCACGGGGCGGCCGCACTGCTCCGCAGGCCGGGCGCTGCCCGGACCCGTTGTTCGAGCTTCGCTCGAAGTGTCGGGGGGACGGGGGTCTGCGCGCACGGCTGACGGCTTCGTGGGTCTCAGAATACGACACATGCCCGATGCTGGTGGGCCACGGGAGAGGAGGGCGCTGCTCCGCAGGCCGGGCGCTGCCCGGACCCGTTGTTCGAGCTTCGCTCGAAGTGTAGGGGGAAGGGGGTCTGTGCGCAGGGCTGACAGGTTCGGGAGTCTCACAAAACGACACTTGCCGACAGACCAGGAACCGGTAGACCGCTCTCCGTAGACTCAGACTCCCCCGCCGGCGCCCCTCGTTCTCGAGCGAAGCTCGAGCAACGGGTCTGGGCAGAACCCAGCCGCCGGAGGCAGACCCCCGGGGAGAGGGCTACCAGTTGACGTAGTTGCGGCCGGGGAACCGCTCCGACCGCTGTAGGTCTCCGTAGACAGTATCTATTATACTACACAGCGGCGCACCACGCACCCCCGCCGGCACCACTCGCTCTCGAGCGAAGCTCGAGCCACGGGTCTGGGCGGAGCCCAGCCGCCGGAGGCAGGCCCCCGGGGAGAGGGCTACCAGTTGACGTAGTTTCGGCCGACGACCCTGTACACTCGGACTTCGCCGCTTTTGAGGTCGCCGAGACGATAGCTTTCCTGCTTGATGCGGCCCGAGGCGCGGCCAGCGTCGGGGGAGATGTATACTCTGATTTTCTTCTTGGTGCCGTCCCATTCGTAGATGACGCCGGAGTTGATGTGGTCGTCTTTGCCGACTTCAGCCGAGTATTTCTGGTGCAGACCGCCCTTGTGGCCCTGGAAATGGGCGTTGCGGAACGAGACGACGTCGCCGGGGCGGATTTCGTCGAGTTGGCGGACACTGGCATTGGCCAGGTTGTCGTAGATGATGGCCCCGTACGCCCGGTGGCCCACGGGAGCAAGCACGCCAGGCAGCTTGGTGATGATATCGGTGACAAAGCTGGAAGTGGAAGTGGAGCTGGATGTGGAGCTGGCGTGTTTCTGAGCTTCCTCTAGGACTTTTCTGCCGTATAATTTATAGGCGTCTTCCAGTTGGTCCTGGCGCCAGGTAGGAGGGGCCACGTGAACTTGCTCAAACGACACGGATGTTAGTGGATCTTGCGAATCGTATCTAGCGGTAATGGTGGACTGGGAATAGTCTGGGTACACCACATAGACGTCTCTGGACACAGTGACACGGCCTCCACGTTTGCTGGACGTGCTATCTTCCGTCTCGAACAGGATGTTGCTAGAGTTGTGGGTTATTTCCGACGGCACGCCATCCGGTACAGTCCACCACTGTGAAGACACATCCACGTCGATGTCGTGGGCCATGTATGAGCGGCCATCCAAGCTGGTTCTACTCTGGGCAGGCTGAGATCGCGTATCGAGAGATCTACGGGATGCTGTGATAACTTGTGTGGAAATAGCAGGTGGAGGAGGAGGTGGAGGTGGTGCGTTGTGAGCTGGCAGAGCGGGCGTGGAGTCGGCTCCGTACTGTTCAGTAGTATCTGACTCATCAGAGTCTTGTAACTCGGAAGATGCATCAAACGATGAACGGTCAGCTGATGGTGGGGGAGGGGGGATGAAAGATGGCGGTGCAGCAACTGGAGGAGGAGGTGGTGGTGGTGGAGCACGAGCTGTATGAAGAGGCAAAGGAGGAGGAGGTGTTGAAAACTCGGGCGATGAGGGAGCCACATGATGAGGGCGACCGGGAAGCGGCGGTAGAGCAGATGCTGAAGCATGAGGTCTTGACAATTCATCCCGGGAGTTGTAGAGATCGGTATCCTCATCCGCCTCGTAACCGGTGGTTTCATCGCTGAAATCTTCAGGTACGGGAGCGGGTGGCGGTGGTGGTGGTGCGGGGGCCGGTGCTGGCGGAGGAGGTGGTGGAGGTCGACTTTTGGGAGCGTCTGACGAGTCGTTGAATGTCCGAGACTTTCGCGGGCCCTGGGCTGATGTCGACGAGAATACAGAGCTGATTGAGCGACCAGTGCCATTTGGAGAGATGGGAATAGGAGGAATGGACCCGCTTCCGCTCACGTACGAATGGCGCTTGGTTTTTCGGAAGCCTTCTTCGGATTCGGTTCTCTCGTCGTCTCCAAGTTCGTCTATTAGTTAGTTATATTGGGAGTGGTAGTGGTGGGTGTCGTTATCATACCTTCAATAACTTCATCCACTGGAGTGGAGACCGGTTCTGTCGAGACTCTTCGTGGTTTGTTAAAGTGTTCATGTTCTGAGAATGTTAGTATAGTGATAGTGATAGGGGTAGAAACAATGTACTTGCCACCAGAGATGCGTCGTTCGGGAGGAGTGGGAGCAGGAGCAGGAGCAGGCGGAGCAGGCGCTGGTGCTGGTGCTGGTGCTGGTGCTGGTGCTGGAGCTAGAGCTCGAGCTGGAGTTGGAGGAGCCGGAGCAGAAGCAGGAGCAGATGGAACGGGTGGAGGTGGTGCATGAGGACGGACAGTAGGCGCAGGTGGTGAAGCATGACGGTCTCCAGTCACATTCCTCTCAATACTCCTTCGACTTTCAACGCTCTTTCTTGGTCCTCCAGGCTCTTCATCCAGACCACCCTTTACTTCCCCCTTTTCCTCTTCCTGTTCCTCTTCTTCCTCCTCATCATCTGAATTCGACGACTTCTTCATCGAAGCCAATGCGTTTGCATCGCCAAATGGAAACATCGGTACTGGAGCTTGCTGAACTGGAGCCTCTTCCTCTTCAACATGTCGTTTGGTAGGTTTTGATTTCGGTTTGGAGGCCGCCGGCTGAGGAAACCCACCTGTCATCAACATACCCAGATTCATACCCATGCCACCAGAGATTTTAGCCATTCGTTCTCGCAAAGCAATTCGTTTGGCCTCTTCCTCATCTTCTTCGTCGTCCTCGTCGTCCTCGTCGTCCTCTTGTTCGTCTTCATCGTCGGCCTGTTCTTCTTCTCGCTCATGTTGGGGCTCCGTCACAGCTGCTTCTATAGCAGTTTTTCGCTCTTCCCGATCTTCGTCGTCCTCATCATCCGCTTTTAACGAATGCTTGTCTTGCTCAACTGATGGCTCTTCATTCTCAACTACAAGGCTATCGTCCAGATGCTGATGTGAGTGGTCGAGTGATTGTCTTTTGTTATCGCTGAAGCTACCCGATCGACGAGATTGGACTGGCGAGATTGGAGATTGGTCTCCAGGAAGTGAGCTGGAAATTGCAGACGCAATTGATCCCCCAGTGATTGCTCGGTCGAGTGGCTCAGCATGAGAACTTGAAGATAGTGTTCGTTCAAGAGAGGCCACCGGTGGCACCTGTTCGTCAGTATGGGCACTTTCCACTGGTTCTGGAGTTTCGGCAGCAGCCTTTCGAGCCTTTGCTTTCTGCTTTTTGCGCAAAACCGCCGCTTCCATTCGTTCCTGCTCTTCCTGCTGTTTTTCTTGTAGAAGCTTGATTCGCTCTTTCAAGCTCAGCTTAGGGATGTTTTCTTCTTCTTCGGCTTCTGCTTCTGTAGTAGACAAAGTGTTGACAGGTGCCGAATCGGCATTGACAGGCGAGGGAGACGCAACCGGTGAGTCAAAAGTCGAAGCACGAACAGGAGTCGGCTGAGACTTGGGCATACTAGGAACATACGAACTAGGAGGAGGAACATATGGTTTCTTGACAAACGATGGGAATTTCGACTGGCCTGGAACCACTGGCGCAGCACTCGACTGGACATTGAAGGCGGCGATTCGATCTTTAAACGCGTTTCGTGAGGATGGACTTGTATTCGTGGGGGTAGGAGCTGAAAACGGCGACGATTGTTCTATATCGACGTTTGCCAGTTTGTTGGTGACGGACTCGATTGGAGCGGAAGTGGAAGCGGAAGTGGAGTTCACTGGCGGCGCATCTTCCTCTCTGTCAGACCAATCATCGGGAGCAGCAGAAGTGGGCGAGGTAGCAGGAGCGGGAGCGGCAGCGGGAGCGTGAACGGCAGTTACTGAGGCAGGAGCAGGAGCAGGAGCAGGAGCAGGAGCAGCCACCACCTCGTCAATTTCTACAAAATTCCGTGGAAACATCCCCCTGACATCTCGATTCCCCACATGACTTCCACTAAACCATTCATCGTCTTCTACCGCCTGAACCTCTATCTTCTGCCCAGCATCAAACGTCAAATCGTCTGGATGGTCAGACTGATACGCGTACAAAGCAGTCACTACAAACGGAGGAGAAGGAGTTCGTGGCATGATAATCAATATTCGACATACGGTTTGTACGGGAACAAATTGACTGGCACGCACTCGTTGCCTGTTACCGATAACACAAATCAATCGTCAATTGTTCTGCGCAGTTATAAACTAAACAGTCTCCAGCTCGGTGGACTCGGTTTCAATGGCTTTATCAGACTCAATGGAGTGCGGAGCGGGTTAGGTCTGATTGCGGTTGTTCGGAACATCTTCACAGGGCGGTACGCAGTCTGTGTCAAAAAGTGGCGGTTATAATGTAGTTGAGGCCGTCCATAAGAGGTCATAAGAGGGTGTATTTTCGCCACCAGTGGGCCGAGCAGTTCGAATAGAAGCTGCTCATACTCATACGGTCCCGCTGATTCTAGAAATATACTTTTGGTGGTCTGCAGACGACTGGAGACCAGGCAACGGGCGTATCAGCCAAAACATATGTCACGTGACACATCCAGGGGGTGGTGGTCCCGGGCTTGGCCTCCGGCGGCTGGGCTCCGCCCAGACCTGGTGCTCCACTTCGTGGAGATGGGGATGGCCACACGAAGGGCCTGTAACATAAATGCACTGTTGCTTACACGATTGTCAGCCTAGGCCCGGGCTTCCCCTATTATCTGCGTTGTTCATAGTGGATTTGTCACTTGAACGGACCCACTGCTCAACAACCTGTGAACTATTCCGAATTGCCGATTGCCTTTCACCTTGCCCGTTTCCGTGAACAAGAGTATATATTCAAAGTCCATGTCACGTGACAAAACCAGGGGTACAGTGGACCCCTGTTTGGCCTGTGTGAGGATGTCCTGTCTCCGACGGCTGGGCGCTGCCCAGACCCGTTGCTCGCTTCGCTCGAGGCACACCCCCTACCCCCGGGTCCCAATGGACTCCTGTTTGGCCTGTCTGGGAGTGTCCGGTCTCCGACGGCTGGGCGCTGCCCAGACCCGTTGCTCGCTCCGCTCGAGGCACACCCCCTACCCCCGGGTCCCAACGGACTCCTGCTTTGTGGTTCGAGCGAAGCGAGCAACGGGTCTGGGCAGCGCCCAGCCGTCGGAGACAGCACCCCCTTCCCCCCGGGGCCCAAAACTAGCGTATAATAAATTAAATTAATAAACAGAGAACCCCGTGTGGAACCCCCGTGAGTAACCCCCTGGAGGTGGCACTTTAAAACCTGTCGGGAAACAACACAGGAGCTACTAAAGTCCACGAGTAAAGCGCAAAACAGATCCAGGCACTGACGATTTTCGTCCACGACGAGAAATAGGTGCGCCCCACCGGTACGAAGCCTCCGTCGGCCTCTTCCTCCACGTTCATCGTCAAGAGGGTCGCGGTCCATTGGGTGGCCAGGAAAAACACCAGATGGAACAGCACGTAGTTGTATTTCGTGGTGCCCTTCTCGTCGTCTCCTCCTCGATTCTGGTCGTCGTCGTCTTCCGAGTCGCTGAAGTCCCAATTGGTCTCGTTCAAGGCCGAAGCAGGAAGCGCTCCAGACTCCACGGCCGATCTCAGGGCTTCGGCTCGCATCGTCGACCGCGAAGGCTCCTGGGTCACCAACGAGTGTTCCGACTCCAGCGGCTCATATGACCCGGAATGTTTGATCGTAGACGTCTGGGTGGCCGCCCGCGTCGTGGTATAGGCAATGGCCAGAAACGTGAAAATGGCCCCCAGAACAATACTGGCGGTCCGGGTGCCCTTGGATCGAATCAGCGGGTTACACGACTTGTCGTCCGGTTCAGCGGCAACCGCCGACATGGTCAAATACGCACAGTACACAGATACCATGGCCGACTGAGCCAATCCGGCTTGCGGGTTGTATTCCTGGATCGTGGGGTTCACCGACAACAGCGACACCACCAGAGTCAGCACCAGATTGATCGTGATAGCAGCCTGGTTCATGGAACAGCCCGAAGCGGCAAAGAAAATGTACATGATGATGGTGAGAACAAGACTGCCAATATACATGCCCAGCGTCGACCCCACGAGCACAAACCTCCATAAATTCGAGTCACTGTCTTCCACGTGCAAAATACACGTCTCGGCCCACGAATGAGCAAAGTCCACCAACAGCACCAGGCCAATGAGAATGAAGATAAACGAGAAAATCATCGCAATGTGGTTTCCCCAGAAAATGAAAAACGAGTCCGGGATCAGAAACATCAGCACCACCAGAGCCATCCAGCCAAAGATCTTGATTCCCCAGTATCCGTTCTGGATTCCCGCCCGAGGGTTTCGCGACGAATGCACGCCCACCAGCAGGCCCGCCAGCACCAAATGGAACATGGCCAGTGCCAGATTGATCCGGTGCACTGCGACAAACCCGTAGCACTCGCCTCCCAAACAGGTGATTTTCATATAATCCAGCGTCAGGCCCTCCAGCTTCTTGACGGCCCAGTCCGTGAGCATAACCCACGACAGAATCGAGTTCACGAGAAACAGCACTGCGTATCCCACCCGAGTGGCGATACTCGACGAGCACTTGCCGCAAACCGAGCACAGCGCCGAGAACGCTGCTGCTCCGCAACAGCTCGCCACCCACGACCCGGCCATCGACACGGCCGGCGTCACTGCCAGCGGCACTGACAACAAAGCTCCCATGATATCTTGCTTCCTATTCTCCACAAGCTCCACAAACGCCAAAAAAATGTCCAGTGTGCAGAACCGCCCCCGAGCCAAATCCGAGAATCCCATAAATATCCTTCGCGGCGCAGCCGCCAGGGACGCGGCGTGTTCCTCGAAGGGTCGAAGGGGGAGGGGTGATGCCTCCGGCGGCTGGGCGCTGCCCAGACCCGTTGCTCCGCTTCGCGGAGGGCGAGGAGCTGGGGGGGGGGAAGCGGGGGAACGGAGGGCGACAGACGGGGGGCAGACCGGCACGGAATGCGGGTATTGCCTGAAACGCACTCCAAATACCTCCGGCGAGCCCGCAATCGCCGGCGCTCATTACCTTAATCTCCGCCGACCTGCTTGCTTTCCCTCTGTCTTATCGTTCAAGTTTCTGCCCTTTTACACCCCCTTTACTTCTCTTCTGTTGTTTACCAGCCGACCATATCACGGTGCCGATAAGATAAGGTTAAGGGCTCACTCGCCGGTTTAGGCATCTATACCACCCCTGAATAGCACCCCTGAATATAAACAATACCGTATTTCACTCGACTAGTTTTGTTTATTTTGCAAGTGCGAGTGAGAAATACCGGCCATGGAGCCCGCATGCTCGCTCTGTCGTCAGTGTGCACTGGGGAGGTGTTATATGGGATCGGTCGGCTCATCGAGCTCTTGAAAGCTGTGACCCGTACCTGTCGTACTCTAACTCTAATACCGTTGGCCCTGTACTCGCTACAGGCGAACAAAGAAACGAGCCGTAAATGAGTCGTAAATGAGCCGTAAATGAGCCGTAAATGAGCCATCCCTAGCCGTCGCCATACAAGGCATCTCGAGCGAACCGGACTGATAGAGGCAGCGGCCCATCCGAGCACCGAGCCCTCCGCGAAGCGGAGCTACGGGTCTGGGCAGCGCCCAGCCGCCGGAGGCAGCACCCCACGAACGAAGCCCGCTCCGCGTGGCCCACAAGCGAGTGGTGGCTGACGCCTCGGTAATCAGGGGTCGAGTGGAGATGTACAGAAACGTGCATGCACCCACACCCTGGCTCCTGAGGGAGCTCCACGGCTGGAATGGGCCATCAGCCAGCCGAGATATATATATATATATAGTTGTTTCGAAGTGAATTCAAGTGAAAAATAGCACTGAAAAATAGCACTGAAAAATAGCCCTCAAGAGTACGGAAAGATTCGATTGCTGGAATTGCCATTAGTGGACACAGTTCGGTAAGAAGACGAGCGCCAATGTTATGTGGATCTGCTAACATCTGGTATAGCCATGGAGACGTTGGAAATCCACTCAAAGTCGTTTCTTATAAAATGGATCAATGTTCCTGGCAGTAGCACGATATCGTGGCAGGTCAAGCCGACCAAGAAAAGCATCAATTTCGGACTCTGTCGGCATAAAGGCGACTCGTCGACGACATCGCTGACATCACTTGGAGATGGAAGTCGACGGTCCGTGGCCTCGGCCTCGGGATCCACTTTAGAAGAGAAGCTCACAAACTCGGGTCTGGAAACCGTTTCGTGGCATGGTCGTTGTGAGCCGGGCGAGTTATTAGATGGCAGTTATTACGTGTCGAGCCTGGCGGGAGGAACATATGCTCTGGTATTTGATAACATGTTTTCCAAAACGACGGCCAAGACGGTGCTGTTTAGCCAGCGGGTCGAGCCTGCGGGGTTTGATTTCTCCCAGTATGAACAGAACGGCACGAGTGTCGTGGGTAATGGAGGAGGCAGTTCTGAGTCTTGTCGAAGCGGCGTTCGAAGCCATACAATTTCAAATGGCAGTGGCGGTAGACCTGCCGTAACAGGTCCTTTATTGAGATCCACTTCTGTTTCTACTGTTACTTCTTCGAGGAGATTGTCTATTTACGCCAATCCCAGCGCTGCTGCTGCTGCTGCTGCTGCTGCCGCCGCCGCTACTGCTTCTACTGCTGGTACGGTCTCGGATTCATCCTCACAAACCACAGCGCCAGTAGCGGCCAATGGAAAAGTCGCAAACTCCTCTACTGGCGCGCCTCCCATACCATTAGAACAGCTTGCACAGGCCACCGGCAATGGCCGAAGTCGGTCAAAAACTGTCGGATCCATTTCAACGCCGACCACTCCGTCGGCCAACGCCTCTTCCCCGGGGCCAGCGGCGCCCGAGATATGTTCTCCTCCTTCAGGTGAACCTTCAAGACCCACGTGGGTCAGTACGGAAAGATACATGTCGGGTACGATTCTCAAAAAACGACGCAAGAAGCTCCAGGGCTATGGCCGTAGATACTTTGTATTGGATCGCAAATACGCTCTACTAAACTACTACCTGCACCAGAAATCGTCTTTACTTCGAGGAAGTATGCCGATTCGGCTGTGCGCCATTACGGCCGTACAAAGCACTCGTGAAATCGTCATTGACTCTGGTATGGAGGTCTGGAGTCTGAAAGCACAGTCGGATTATGACTGGAAAGCATGGGTTTCTCAACTGGATGCCGTGAGCCGGTCTGTTGATACTACCGCAGCTAATAGCAGCAACCCGTCAACTGGTGGTCCAGTCATCGATGATGATAGTTGGAATACCCTTGTCAATCTTGTAGGAAAGCTTGACAAAGCCAACGATCTTGGTCTGGCGATTGTTAACAATAATGGTTCAACAGCTTCTGCTTCCGGCACCTCGAGCCCACTCCCTCCACCGTCACTCCAAAGGAAACCTTCGTTTTGGAAGCGAAAGGCTTCAGCAAAGAGCACCACGGATAATACTGCCTCCAGTAGTTCTGAGGATCTGGCCGCGACGCTGGAAACCGCCAACCCATCATCTCTAGACCTACCAGTCAATTCATCTCAAGAAATCGTTCGTTCCGACCCTCGAGTTCACGAGCTATCAAACCAACTATCTTCTCTACTCTCGGAATTCCAGCTCCTTATTGCTAAAAAGAACTCGGCAGCGTCCACTAGTCCAACATCAGGGATCCCCACAATTACCACTGGCTCAAGTGACAATGGTGTTGGTTCATCCTCAAGAAAATCCCTGGATGCTGCGAGCATTTTCTCTGGAGATGACCTCTTTTATGACGCCTCGGATACTTTGGGCGGTGGAGTGCACTATGTCGATTACAACGATAGTGACTACAATGACGGGTCGAATGAAGACATCTATGACGATGCCGACTCGGAAGAAGGTGAGACCACTGAAGCAGAGGGCATTCGACGCGATCGTAGAAGCTACATAGCAGAGACTTCGATGATTGAACATGAGGACCACGATCTTTATCCTCTTCCCCACAAGGCTGTCAAACGAAGAACCGATATTCCTGAATCAAAGACAAGTCCACCGAGTCTGATTGGGTTACTGCGCAAAAATGTCGGCAAAGATCTTTCTACAGTCGCGATGCCCGTATCCTGTAATGAGCCATTGACGATTTTGCAGAAACTGGCCGAGCTGGTTGAATACTCTGGACTCCTTGACCAGGCTGCATCGGCTACGGATGATAATGAGAGAGCGCTGCTGGTTGCTACATTTGCCGTTTCTTACGTAGCTAGCCAGAGATCTAAAGAACGAGCTCTCCGCAAACCGTTTAACCCACTGCTTGGTGAGACTTATGAGCTTGTGCGAGAGGACCGAGGATTCAGATTAATTGCGGAAAAAGTGTCTCATCGTCCACCTATCATGGCTGTTCAAGTCGAGGCCACCCATTGGACCTTACAGTATACAGCCCAACCACACCAGAAGTACTGGGGAAAGAGTGTAGAACTTACAGATAGCGGGCCAGTTCGCATTCGATTCCACCGAACCGGAGATGTGTTTGAATACTTGCAACCGTCCACGTTTCTTCGAAACATCATCGCTGGTACAAAGTATGTTGAACCAGTTGGCTCAGTCACTGTTGAGTCCTCACGGGGAGGAACAGCAGTTATCGAGTACAAGGCAGGAGGCATGTTTTCGGGCTCTACTGAAGAAGTATCTATCAGGGCTTATGATTCCTCGGGAGCCTTGTTTCCTATAAGCTACGAGGGTAAATGGAGTGATCAAATAACCACCGCTTCTGGATCTTCCAACAAGGTTATCTGGAAGGCCGGCAATCTTGTTCCCAAGGCTCAGAAAAAGTATGGATTTACTGAATGGGCGGCCTCGTTGAACGAAATCACCGAGATTGAAAAGAGTAGGCTCGCTCCTACCGACAGCCGGCTCCGTCCTGATCAGAGAATGTACGAAAAGGGTGTTATTGACCGAGCCGAGGCCTTGAAACTCGAGCTGGAAGAGAATCAACGGCAGAGAAGAAAAGCCATGGAGGAAAACGGTCAAGAGTGGGAACCGGTTTTCTTTGACAAGCCGTCTAGTTCTGATCCACAATATTTCACGTCCAAACCAGGCCAATCCAACTACTGGACACGAAGAAAAGGCCAGCAGTGGAACGGTCTCACTAAGCTATGGTAGTACGAGGAATGCTAATGCGAATATATATATATATATATATATATCTATGCTTCTAAAACGGCTCCACTGTTTGAAATTTCGTCTGCTAGGGCAGAATCGTGCTCTTGTCTGTTGATGACAAAAAACGACCAACATACAAGACCAGCTCCAATATAATATGGAATAGTTGCAAATCGATCGTTGAGAAACATTTCTCCAAACATTGCCAACGGTATAGTGGCACTGAGGCCTACTGTGACAAGAAGTGGAGATGTCATCAACATGGCCATTATCCACGAAAAGTCAGACACCAGAATGGATATACTGTTGATAATTAAAAGTTTCCATACTCGAGACGATTCGGGAAGTGCAAACGTCTCGACTCCCGTATAGTGTAGGATAATTATCAACGGCCATAGTGCGACAATATTAACCAGACCCACAAACCCAAAAAACATTCGCGTGTCAATACGAGATTCATCGCCCACTCGAGTCTTCAAGAGCGTGGTATATACACCATACAGAAAAGCACTACCCAAGGCAAGCAAATTGCCATATAACGCAGTGGATGGAGAAGACTCGCTAGACTGGTCTGCACGGGAAACTAGCCATACTCCAAATATGCTCATACATAGAGCGGTCAATTTAATGAAATTGAACTTCTCGACCCCGAACATGGTTCCAATAATAAGCGTGAAGAAGCTAGAAGTGCAAGAAATGATCGTGGCACTGTCGACACTTGTATAAATGTAGCTAGCGTTATTAAGCAGATTGGATATGAACCATAGAACAGCAAACTGACTACTGAGAATAGCAGTTTCTTTGACAGTGAATGCATATTTATGTTGTTTGTTATCTTCATCGTCGTCCTGCTCGGTGTGAGGAGAAGATGGGATTGATCCATGGTTATTACGTGAAGTGATAATGGATCCTTCTAGTTCATTTTCATTGCCGTCGCCAACCTCACGTTCATGTGCCTCTTCTTCTCTTTCTAATGGACCGGCCTCTTGTGGTTCGCAGTCTAAAAGTCCCTGGTGCGATAATCTTCGCGGCGAACGACCCGGATGAGCATTGTGTGAAGAATGAAGTTTCTGTTTTATAATCTTCTGAGCATTTGCTAGAACCGCGCAACCTCTTTTTCGTTTTCCATACTGTTTGGCCCACCGGCCGGCGGTTGGTGCTAAATAGACTGTGAATGTCGCAGTATTCAGATAGGTGATGAAATAAGGCTTACTATATTCGTCAGCCATAGCATTGACCATGAACCCGGAAGCGACCCATAATATCACCACAACAGACAGAAAGCACAGGCCTATCTGCCAACGGTGACGTTTGAAGTCCACCATGAACGATTCCTTGGATAGCATGAAACCACAACAGAACAGATTTCAGCAATTCAGATATTGTGAAATGTGTTGGCACATGTATTTCAGACTGGGTAATACACGTGATGAACGCTTTACAAGAAGCCAAATGGGTCAAAAAGCCCGTTGGTGGGTCATCAAAGGCTTATCTATAGGTGCTGGTGAAATTTTCGTGAAGCTCGACACTGATGGATTACTTTATCAGTTGCGCCGTATCAATCGATCGGCAGGCATATGTAAGAATGATGCAAGCAGACTGACAGGTAACGGACCGGATTCAGACAACAGTTGTTGACAATGGATTCGGCGATATGTGTGAGTGATATGTGTTTGTTCGGTGATCGCTCTGTGATTGTTCTGTGATTGATGTGCGATTGATGTAATCTCTGGGTGTGGCCTATTATCAAGAACTCGCATCTGTAGATTCGCGTTTGGTAACGCGCCGAGCACGGCTACAATTATTTATATTGAATCTATATTCGCAGACAGATGGTGGAGGAGATACTGTAGACGCGCTCAAATGTTTGGAGGCACACCAATCCATAGCCGGTTCAAAGCAGCAGGTAATGGAGGTGGGCTTAGTAGGACGGCTAACCAGCCAGCTCAACCATTGAATGGGCGAACGACGCGAGGGCCAGGTCTGATGGGTAGCAGCAGATGGGGAAATGGTCATCTGAATGTGACAGATCAGAGTGCTGAAAATGAAACCCGGTTTTTATCACCAATCAGGAGACTGAATCCAATAGACATTCAGGAACTGGAACATGAATATGAGGATGTGGTGGATGGAAGTGTTTATACGATGCCACCTCCCGAGACGCTGCTGACAAGAAAGTCTAGCATTGAAAACAATCTCAATAATAATAATGGTAATAGTCCTACTGGGTTATCAGAGGTGTATCCGTCACCGTCATTTGTACGAGACCAGCATGGGTGGGAGGTGGAGCAGGAGCAGAAGCAGGAGGTGGAGCAGGAGCAGAAGCAGGAGCAAGAGCAGCAGAAGCAGGAGCAAGAGCAGCAGCAGCAGGAGCTTCAATTTCATTTTCCTCCTTTGCAACCGGCTGCTCGCACAATATCATCTTCATGGGCTCTTAGTCCTATTAAACTGTCGAACCACCAGCCAACGTCTCTATTGCAATACCGTGATCAACAGGACAAAGATAACATGGCCGTGTCTGATGCGTCGGACGACGACTATGAACAGGAAAAACACTCGGAAATACTCGATCATGGCGAAATGATCGAATCGGAACCAAAAACCACAAACCACACACAATCCCCTGTCGACAGGTTCTCGAGCAAGCGGTCAGCAGATCGAATTATCTCCAACATAGTCAATCGTTCTAATAAAGATGAAGATGACGAGGAAGCTGGCTTATCGGCGCGTGTCATTATAGATTTCGTCAAGTCGGTCCTTCGACCAGTTCATAGGATAACGTTTATCTTTTCGCATACAATCTGGATCGCTCTGAAAGATCTATTCACACCTACTATAATATGGAACCTTTTGTCAGTACTCGTGGTGGTACTGGCAGTCGCTGGAAGCATTTACGCAATTTCAAAGGTCTCTTTGAACCTTCCTTCATTCTCATTACCTCGTCACGCTAGTCCCTCTCTATCAGACCCGTACATTGCTCCTTCTACACCTCCTGCAGACTTCAAACAATGGTCTGATAGGCTAATGTCTCTCGAGTCGAGACTGTCTCATGACGGAAGTGAACGCTCGTCATTACAACTATGGGCCCAGGACAATGTTGAAAAGCTTCAAAACAGTCTCGGTGCTCTTGAATCTCAGTATCACAAAGAGCTCAAGTCCATCTCTGAAGTTTTGGCCAAAATAGGGTCACAGGTTAGTGATCAGGATGAATGGTCTCAGAAAGCAGACCAGGTCTTACGGGAAGATCAGAAATTAATCTACAAGCTACAGCAGATACTCAGCTCGCAGTCTGAGGATTTTACAAACGTCTATAGGGCTCTGGATGATCAGAAAACAGCCATCTCAAGCCTGTCGTCTTCTCTCGACGACATCATAGACATGTCCAACAAGGATAATGAGATTGATCTAGACAAATTTGTGTCATGGGAGGGTCTTGAAAAGCAGCTACATTCGAGTCTCGGTCGATTGCAAGCCGACCTGAGTACTAAAATAGAAGAGGTTGTTCAGCAGATTTCAGACGCCACCCAAAGTGACAGCTCCAACAGCGCAGGCCTCGATCAGTTGACGCCTGTTATAACCAGATTCGAACAGCTTATTAACCAGCAACATGAAAAGCTCACTGGCCAATTGTCCAAAGTTGAAGGAGACGTGCGGGATCTGTATCAGTCTGTTGATTCCCGTTTGCGAGATCAGAAACTCCAGATTGATGAGCAGCTGGACTATCGCCTCGAGCGGTATCAGTCAAGTCACGACCGTACTTCGCGGCGCCGCTTTGACAATCCGAATTTCGCAGACCGAAACCTCGGAGCAAAGATCGATAAACATATCACCACTCCTATTTATAACCCTCTAGAAGATGCACCATTTTTCTATCGAACGTTTCGGAATATCGCTGGAATGACTGGAGTCGGTCGGTATAAGCTTTATGGTGATGACATTGTTCTAGTGCCGACGCTGGAGGTTGGAAAATGCTGGCCGTTTAAAGGATCCGAGGCTAATCTAGGAATAGTTCTCCCTACAGACGTAGAGCTCGAGTCTGTTGGGATAGAGCATGTGTTTCACAAGTCCATACTTGATCCAAGTACTGCTCCTCGGTTAGCATCCTTTTGGTTAGAAATCAAGGAGGCGGATAAAAGAGCCCAAGTACGACAGTTGGTTCACTGTCCTCTGGAAGCGAATGCTGCCGCTGGTCTGCCGCCATCCTACGTGAGGATCACTTCTTTCGAGTATAATATCTTCGCCAAAGAACCCCTACAGGTGTTTCCGATCCCGGTTGAAGTTCAGCGTCTACGATTGCGAGCAAGAAATATCGCGTTTCATTTCGAAGAAAACTGGGGCAATGCCATTGTCAGCTGCGTATATCGGGTTTTGGCGTTTGGCAAGCCTTGTGAACCTGCCATAGGAGCCAAAGTGTTGCTACAACCAACTGGAAGCGCAGCGTCCGTTTACGTAGACACTGACACTGGGTTTGGAGACGACGTTGTTATTGACAAAGTGTTGCTGCAACCAACTGGAAGCGCAGCGTCCGTTCACGTAGACACTGACACTGGGTTTGGAGACGACGTTGTTATCGACCTAGATTAACGATGTAAATGTGTATTTAATGATTATTTAATTATTCGAGTTGATGGTATTAATAAATTAGTGATCGTAGCTTCGTTAGTGGAGGCAGTCAGTCATACGTATCTGAAATGCCTGATGGAATTAAGCTCCTTGCGAGCCTTGTAAATGGCATTGAGAGCCGTCTCAAGCGTGCGGAGTCGTTTATCTTGGCATTCGTCGTGATATCTGCGACTCTGCTCGAGTGCGCTGTATTTAGCTTCCAGCTGGATCCTACAAGAGGTGGCGAGCGAAAGCGATCTTGATAGCTCTGCAACTTTCTGTTCTGCTGCTATCCGAAGCTGATGTTCTGTTTCTAGAAAAGTGCCGAAATCTTTTCTATAAATATCATCATCCTCTTCTTCATATTCAGTTGCAGCAGTCTGGGTGGTGAGAGTGGAGAACAGTGAATTCATGGACCCATAGCTTTTCAACTGACTGTCTCCTCCATTGGTTGAAAAGGTGGATAATCCCGATTGTTGAGACCCACTACGGGTGATTTGACGAAGATGACGGACCTCTTCCTCAAGCTCACTTGCTCTGTCCACAGCTTCGGAAGCAGTACTAGATAAAATCTTTACCTGTTCTTCAAGTGCTTCTGCTCTCTTTTGGTCTCCTTGTCTACCTGGCCTTACAAGCTCGGGTTCAGACTGGGATTGTGATCTCTTGACCAATCTTTCAAACATGGTTCTGTACCAATGTCTAAAATTAAGAAAAATGCTTCTTTCAAATGTTTGACAGCAAGACAGCGCCAGCACCGCACACAAGGCATTATATATACCGAGTCGCGCGTGTCGCACATCCAAGTTCACAGATGTTGTTCAAGGGGGTGTTTATGTACGTCTCGCATGTACAGAATAGAAATCGGAATGGTCGAGGATTCTATTTTGGACCAAATGTTTAAGTGGTGATAATCGCTGATTTGCATGCCTCTTACTGGGATGGATGTTTACGGCCACAAAATCTGCCAGATCTTCACGCAGGGTCTGCGATCGTGAGACTTTGCGGGGATCTGATGATTGCTAACAGAGATCTTAGGACTCTGTAGTATGGAAGCCATCTCAGATGTAAATATCAGTTTATGGATTTCCCTCTCTAGTATATTCACTCTCGAGTGGTCTTTGCAATATTCAATCAATCAATCCCTTCAAGTCCGTTTCCGGGCTCGCAAACTTTTCGCGCCCGAGATTGTCATGTCTCGAACCGAGTGCATTTGGTCCGCATTTCATCTGCATTCGGTCTGCGTGAACTGGCTCATTTTTCCTGCCTCCTTGCTTCCCCTCCTGACGGCATAGAATACTGGCTGTAACCTAACAGCCGTTTGGAAGTTGAAAAATCGCCGAGGAGCGGTCAGGGATTGCTGTGATATGGACGATCTGTTTATGGGATGGACATAATTCCACGCTCGAGGAAGAAACGAACTCGGTTCTATGCCAGGCTGAATGGCACCTTTCGCGTGTTGTCGCGTGTATACTAGCGGCTCGACGTTCTAGGTAAAAACGACTATTCTGTGTTTTAGGTTCTCCACAGGAATTAAGGGGTGCATGGTCCGTGCGTGATGCCGCAAAGATCTCGCTTCGAGGCGCATTATATCTTTCAGTTGAAGAGGAGGGTATACGGTCCCGGGATATACGAATCAGGCAACACCTGACTAGACATGGTTAGCACAGACAGAGATGAGACGTACCAGCAGTAGTAAGGTAAGAAGGGTTCAGCATGAGGAAGAGTGTACCGTTAATGAGTTATCCAATAGAGGCATGACACAATGAGTTATAGTTGATAGCGGTACACGAGAAGAGTGATTGCAGCCGAATAGATACTACCAGAAGTGAAAGCGTGATTCTTCAAGAACCAGCTCAACCGAGCCAGTCCCGAATCCAGCCCTCCGCGAAGCGGAGCAAACGGGTCTGGGCAGCGCCCAGCCCCCGGAGGGTTGTGGTTGCAGAAAAGAGTAATTTCAGGGGGACCACCCAACTGGCCAAACGTAAATAGCGGGGCTAGGGTTAAGCGCCGGAAACAGGGCGATAGATTAGATTGATACAATCCAAACGGGTCAGCGTGGAACCGTGGAGCAGTGAACCTAGACAAATGGGCCAAAATGCCATCTAATTCCAGGGCTCCGTCATTGTTAAAGTCGATATCACCAGTACCGTTTAAAAACCGAAGCGCAGGTAGCGATGTGGGTAAGTTGATTGATTGATTGATTGATTGATTGGTGGTTCGGTGGCTAACAGACAGATCCCAAATGGAAACAACTGAGTTCTGCCGTAGATAGGGCATTGGCTACTTGGGACAGCGTACAGGAATGGGCAGACTATATCTCGTTTTTAGGCAAACTCCATCGAGCGTTGAAACAGGCTGTAGGACACCAGTTCACCAAGATCCCGTCGGCAGAGGTTGTGGCGTTCCGACTGGCCAGGTGTCTGGATCCTAGCCTGCCTTCGGGAGTGCATCAGAAAGCGCTCGAGGTATACAACTGTGTGTTTGAGATGTTGAATGGCCAGGAATTGCATTATCAGATTCATCTGTGGCTACCAGGGCTGCTACCCTTGATGTCTTTTGCTAGCATTAATGTCAAACCGCCGCTGATTGCTCTATTTGAACATCACATTCTACCACTGCCATCGTTGAGAAGTATTCTGCGACCGCTGCTGCTATCGTTTTTACCGGGCATAGATGACGAGTCCAGTGAGTCGTTTGAACAGGTGTTCAAGCTGATTGAAGATATCAAACTCAAGGTGAATGACGACAGTCATTTCTGGCAGTGTCTTTTCCTGGTCATGATCTCGTCCAAAGACAGACGGCCTGGAGCACTTGTGTGGGCCAACAAGAAGTTCCCATCGTTTGCGGCCATTTCCAATTCTACCAATGTAGATTTGTTGGCGGGCGATATTCCGGCCGCATACCAGGCACTCAGTTACGACGCGCAAATGGCCGCCACTCCTGAAATCGGTCTATTGATTCGCGCGTTCTCCAAAGGACTACAAGATGAACATTTGTTGGTGCAGCGTGGGTTCTTAGAGCTGCTGGTCAAGAATCTCGAGCTACAGTCTCCCGTGCTACAGGTTATAGCATCCAAAGAAGATCTCCAGCTACTGCTAATAAGCGCATGTTCCACAGTACTTCGTAGAGACATGTCACTGAATAGGAGGCTATGGATCTGGTGGTCGGGGCCTGAGCCGACAAGTGAACCGAGCCCGAATGCTGTGCACTGTTCGAGAGCAGACTATTTCGCCAAATATGCACTAGACTCTTTAACAAACGGACTACTGGACATGATCAACAGCGATCCAGTTGTACCTGCTGAACGTACAAAGCCTTATAAAATGTGTTTGAGCATCTTGGATCGATGGGAAATCGGCAGTTCAGTGGTTCCTCGAATTCTGCTACCGGTGATTAAAAGTGTTCAAAGATATGCTAATATGAACCGATCGGATGCAGAGTTTGAAGAGGTGGTCCGCAGTGCGGGAGCGTTGTTTGACGGTGTCGAAGCAATCAATATCTGGAGTGATATTCTGAACCTCATTCTAGCCGGCGACGACGAAAACATGGAGCTGGTAATATTTATCTTGGAAGTATTCAACGTACGTGATGAGGAAATGATTGTAAATCATTTGCCAATGATCCTGTTGGCTCTACTGTACAAAGGCGAAGGAGGAGGTCACAGCACCAGTAAGCTGTGGTTCAAGGTGTGTTTCTCAATTCTAGACTTGATTCCTGAGCGGGCGTTTCTACCGGTCCATCATGCTAATGATAAAGACGACGAAGCTAGTGGCTCGTCCCCCCTAGCAAAGATCCAACAATATTATAAATCAACAACCACTTCTGATGACAATGCAGTTTTGCCGTTTTCGCCTGCAACCTTGTCACTCTTACTTCTTGACCAGATGGCGCATTTGACACAACAGGCTCTGGACATGTCGACTAACGTAGGCAGATTCACCAGATTGCTATCGAATCTGCTGGTCAAAATCCCCGAGCAGCAGCTGTGGCGCAATCACAACATTATCCGTGCTCTAATTACCGTCAAAGGACCCATTGATTACTCGGCTCTATCTGGAGTAATCACATTATTTATTACAATCTACGAGTCATTAAACAACGATGAAGTTGACGATTTTCTATTCTCGATATCACGTTTCCTGTTTGACCAGTTGTCACTAGGCTCGGGAAGCAGTCATGAGGTGGAAATTGTCCAAGCCATTTGGGCACTACAGGAGAAATTGGATGACCAGCGTGTCCAAAGCGCTCTTGCCACCTTATTTACAGACGCCAGTTACAACTGTCTTGCAAAGGTCTGCGTGTTTTCCACTCTGTGGCAGCATTCGATCAATCGGATTAACTGCCAGGCAATCCTTGATCGATGCTTGTTTCTGGTGCTGGATTTATTATCTGATACCCCCGATGCTGTCACCCTGGTCCAACATTGGCTACAATCCGTCGTAACCTCTGGAGGGTCGAAATTACTTCTCCAGTTTGTGGTTCGCAATCTAATAGATGTCAGCGATGGAAACAGAAATGATATTCAGTCGATAGTTTATTATCTTGACACGCTTGTACGACTTCTCAGGTTGATGCCGGGTCTGTACGTCACGTATGTTTCTGAAGAGTTGATGCCAGGCAAAAAGTTCTCCACAGTTGTCATGAGCACTATTGAAAACATAATGTACCAGACGAGCACTGAGCAGGAGGAGTCAAGCGAACTGCAGGGAGCTCTAAATAGTTGTCTGGATCTACTCGATTTAAGCGACTCAAAGCAGGAAGCCGATCTTTTGGAGCTCGCTATGCTTCTGCTGAGTGTGGTGGGCTTTTATTACGGCTCAGAGGATTTATTGGCCCTTCCGCAAGTACGTATCCTTAGTCTGTTGTCCAAGACGTTGCTTCGACTAGACGAGGTATCGCCGATTTGGAAACAGATATATTCGAGCGATTTGTTTGCAGCCGACCAACTGGACAGTAAAGGCGACGAAGGAGCTAGGAAAGCTCTTCCAAAGACGCTGTTTCAATGTTTGATCAATGGGCTGTCAACGTCTCAGAATGAGTATGCGGTTCGAGCCTGGGCAGATTTTCTTATTGACATTCTGCCTCTTTTTGGACAGGGCATCTTTCGAGTAATAATCCCGTTAGTTGAGTGTCTTTGCAAAGCCATGAGCTCGACGTTTGACGATACAAGAATAGCACTATTGCAAGATCAAGATGAAGGCCAAGTGGAGGTAACCAGACAATCTGTTGATATATTGATGTTTTATCCATATATGGACGCATTAGAGCATCTGTTAGTGATAGCCAACGAAAAGCTGGACTCTCAGAACTCTCGGTCAACAAATAAAAATGCCGGTGCAGACCCGAGTTTTTTCGGCAATGTTATCAGTGGAGTGTTTGCCGTGGAGTCGCCAATCTCGAGACCAGTAGCGGCCAATGATCGATTGACAGTGCTTCTTTGTTTCCAGGATGCCGTCAGAACCAACTATAAACTGTGGAAATGGGTAGAACACATTTGCAGGCCGTCGCAGAGCCCAACTGATTCAGTGGTGTTTATACTATCACCCCTTAAATCTCGTACCAGAAAGCTACTTGCCAGGTTGTACGGTTTGGAGACACTGGAAATGCTGGAATGTTTTATAGAGCTGTCCCGCACAAGTGGAGGAGATATTTTCAAAGTTCTTCATGTGTTGGATGGATCGCGACCCAAACTGACAATTCCATATCTATTCAATGCCCTGATTACCCGTGTCAACCCTTCGTCTGTAGAGATTGCAGACAAGTCGACTCTGACCACTGATCTGAGTGAGAATGAAATTATTGAGTTTCTGATCAATTACTTGAACTCTCTGGAGAATGATACGGTGGAAGAAGTATGGTACGAGTGTATGGGATTTGTTCGAGAGACTTATAATAATCAGAGTCTGTATCGTCACCTGATACCGAGCATTCTTCGATTTGTGTCGACAATGGCGGAAAAAGTCGATGCGGTGAGGTTTGGTGAGCAGCGAAAGGTCCGTAAAGATCTGTCTGACCTCTTTTTGAAACTCCTTCATTACGCATTGAATACTCGGTCGTCGAGGCTGGAGAGTTCAAGTACTCCGCCCATTAATGAAAAAGAGCCAGATGAAGCATCTGTTGATGACCCAATGTCTAGCTCGACTACATCACTGCCTCTAACGTCATCAACAATGTACCCAGCCACATCCTCAGGAGGACTGTTTCTGAACCAGGAGGATCTTGCCAGGGCTCTGGAGGATATCCTTCCTTCATTACGGCTGATTATTAATGATCAGGACAAGACTCTTTCAGCCATTTCAAGTATCATGACTAGTCTTATTACCCCAGCGCTGCGACAGAAGACCTATACCAACATTCCTAGTTGTCTAGTTTCATTGCTTCGCACCATCACTCAGATCCCATTTAGTCTGAAAGCATGGAGAGGGGTCGTGGGCGATGTATTTCTGGATCCGCGGTTTCTAGGCATCACGGACAGCCAGGCGTCTGAGCAATGGAAACCCATCATTTCGAAATGGAGTCAGTTTGACAAAGAGCGCATCAAGGATTATGTATCGCGAATCAGCTCGTATGGAACCAACTCCAATGTTTTGTTTGGATGGTCGGATCAGGAGTCTGCTGTTCAGAGTCAGAACCTGGACCGGCTCGCTTACTTGTTCATCTGTGGTAACGGCGACGGGTTTGCTATACGGTTCAAGGACCTCATGGATAAATTCGAGCTACTTTGTGTGGATCGTAATATCCAGCATGTATTCTTATGTCTTCGAGCAATTGTGCTTTCAGTGGACCATACCCATCTGGCCCCAGTGTGGACATTTCTATATTCGCGGCTTTCGGCCACGTTCCGAGATTTCATAAGCCAGGAAAAGACCGTCGAACTTGACACCTTGGTGGCTGCCTGTAAACTTCTTGATACGGTGCTGGTTCTGAACCCGGAGGATTTCCAGGCGTAAGTGGTCTCAAAGGGCTGGGTTGCGACTCCTCTCCGCTCACTAACCATATGATAGATACGAATGGCTTTTCATTTGCGATTCCATGGACGCGATATTCCGCAACGAGGATCGAGATCCCTGTGGTATCATCGACTGTATTTCGGCCTCAAAGACGCTCCCGCCCGCTCAGAGTGTAAGTTGATGTGCTGGGTCACATGTGATAACAGCCATACTAACCCCTTAGAAATTCGATGTCAGTTTTGCCAACGGGTCTGTGCCGCTGCTGAAAGGCCGGTCCGTGAAGTCGCTGACAGACCTGCGACCGTTCTTTGACCAGCTCAGCATGTATGCCTACGAGGGGCTCTATTCGCTTGCCCAGCCGGACATTGCGACCTGTAAGCACGAGGTTCTTCGCGAACTGTTTTCAAAAGCATAGCAGAATACACATGAACATAAATACTTTTACGTGGTGGAGAGGGTGCTGCCTCCGGCGGCTGGGCTCCGCCCAGACCTGGTGGTGCTCGCTTCGCGAGCCTGTCTGGACGGTTCTCTCGGTTCTCTCGAGGCCGCCGGGGGCTCCACCGCCCGCTCGCGCAGCGAGCGCAACCAGGTCTGGGCGGAGCCCAGCCGCCGGAGGCAGTGTCCCACAGCAGACAGGGGCACACAAGAGGCGTAGCGTGGTCACTCACCAGGCTGATGTGGGATCCTTGAGAACTTCCACACACTCAGGAGCTCCCAGCCAGCTCTGCGCTCGCCAACACAGCTCACCTGCCAGCCTCTTTCCTGCATTGAAGAAGCGACCCCGTGTGGGTTGTTTCTCTGGCAGAACAGAATGTAGGCAACTCCTCTGGAGCTGAGAACAGCGTCCATGCCATCGAGAAGAATGTTCGTGACCTCCATGCCATCTGTGCCTCCTTCCAGGGCCAGGTCGAGCCAGGACGGAGACTTATCGTCTCCGGGAATCGTGGGTACGGTTTCGTTTGGAACATAAGGAGGATTGAATACCAGCATGTCCACCACGCCCGGTCTGAAAGGACCAGCCAGACTGGCTCGCACACTGTCCATGATCCGAGTGCCGCCGTTTTCGGCACTGGTTTTCAGCGACGCTTCACAGGCATGGATGTTCAAATCAGTAGTCAGAAATATGCCCTCGGCAATAATATGATTATGCAGAAACGTCGTTACTATCCCCGACCCAGTGCCTATTTCTAGAACCAGGGGGAGTCCATGTTTGTGGATCGTGTCCCTTGACCAGGAATCAAGAAACTCCTTTTCCTGTTCCAATAAATCCAGCAGCAGAAACGAGTCCTCGGCTGGTTCATAGACCAGATTATAGTCGACCGAGTTGGTAGTCGGCGTAGGTAGCATGAACAAACAGACTTGAAGAAGATCGAGTGTGGCATTGGAGAGATCATTCATGGTGGAGATCCACGTCGCGCGCGGCCCTGCGTGTGCACGGCAGGCAGGAACTCGAATTGAACGTGAGCCTTTCCACCTTCCATTCCGTCACTATCTGGGAGTGATTCTGAGAGTCACGAATCAATTACGAGTGTAACTTCAGGATGCTGATAAAAGTAAAGGTGAGGATGACAGCGGTAGATATAGACGGACGTATACTAACTTTTATAGACTTTGACTGGAAAGGAGGTAAGAGCTGGATCTCAGTTTGGCGCCTGGGGTGGCCTGTCACTATACTAACCGATCTGTAGATTGAGCTGGACATTGAGCCTTCAGACAGAGTGCGTACTGGCCCACTCTTTCCCCGAAGGGGAACAACGGGTCTGGGCAGAGCCCAGCCTCCGGAGGGAGAAGAGACCACCCTCACCACGAGCTAACGCCGGCAGGTCTCACGGATCAAGGAGCGAGTGGAAGAGCGAGAGGGGATTCCTCCAGCTCAGCAGCGGCTTATTTTCGGTGGGAAGCAGATGTGAGTAGTATATGGAAACTGGTAGAGCTGTGAGCTGGTGTTAACTGAGGGTAGGAATGACGAGCAGCCGGCGTCGGTTTACAAGCTTGAGCCGGGGTCTCAGCTGCATCTTGTGCTGGCGCTGCGTGGAGGTCATTGATGTTTGGAATGGAATGAAGTAATAAATTAATCGTTATATATGGGGGAGGGGGAGGGGAAGGTGGGCCAGGGGGCTGGGATCAGGGGAAGATATAAGTATTCACTTAAAGGACTGGAGGTTCACGAGTTTATTTCATGACAGTCTCTGTCTGAGTGTGAGTGATCCAATATCAAACATGAGCGACAGAAGTGCCCGAGTGAAGAACAAGGCAGTGGCGCCGCTGCAGATCACGGCAGAGCAGATTCTGCTCGAGGCTTTTGAGCGCAGAGATGACGGGCTGGCTGTGCCAGGGCAGAAGATCACGGATTCAGAGGAGCTGAAGGAGTTTCAGGGCCGGAAACGAAAGGAATATGAGGAAGCGCTTCGTCGAAACCGACTTAATTTCGGCCAGTGGATGCGATATGCGCAATGGGAAATCGAACAGCGAGAGATGGATCGGGCTCGGTCGGTGTTTGAACGGGCTCTGGACGTGGACTCAACTAATGTCCCATTGTGGATCAGGTATATTCAATGTGAGCTCAAGGAACGAAATATCAATCATGCCCGCAATCTATTGGATAGAGCAGTGACTATTCTGCCTAGAGTCGACAAGTTGTGGTTCAATTATGTAGCAGTGGAAGAGATGCTGTCGAACATTGCTGGTTGTAGACAGGTTTTTGAGAGATGGATGAGTTGGAAACCTACGGCTCCAGCCTGGAATGCTTATATCAACTTGGAGAAACGATATGGGGAGTTTGATAGAGCGCGAGAGATCTTCCAGAGATTCACGGCCGTTCATCCACGATCGGAGAACTGGATCAAATGGGCCAAATTCGAAGAGGAATACGGTAGTCAGGATAATGTTCGTGATGTGTATACATTAGCAGTCGACACGATAATGGCAGTTGGTGGAGAAGAATATCTGGATGAAAAGATTCTTAGTAATTGGGCTAAATGGGAGGCCCGGCAGCAAGAATGGGAAAGAGCACGAGCTATTTATAAATTCGGTCTAGAGAGATTGTCAAAGAGCAGGAGTTCCAAACTGTACAACGCTTATACGGCTTTTGAAAAACAATATGGAGACAAGGACGGCATTGACGATGTGATTTTGTCGAAACGACGCATAAAGTACGAAGATGTCGTGAATGAAGAGCCCTATAATTATGATGCATGGTTCTCGTACATCACTTTGATGGAAGAAACAAACAGTCCAGATAGTGCTGGTGATGTGAGAGATGTATATGAGCGAGCTATAGCCAATATTCCCCAGCAACAGCAGAAGCAGTATTGGAGGCGGTATATTTTCCTATGGATTCGATATGCCATATATGAAGAGCTGACGACCAAGGACTTGGATAGAGCAAGACAGATATACGTCCAGTGTATCAAGATAATTCCTCATAAAAAGTTTTCTTTTGACAAGATATGGCTGCTGTATGCCAAGTTTGAAATCCGACAGGGCAATCTTCAAAAGGCCAGGAAGATTCTCGGCCAGGGATTAGGCCTATCTGGTAAACCCAAGATTTATAAAGGATACATTGAGCTGGAAAAGCAACTCAAAGAGTTTGATAGATGTCGAACCTTGTATGACAAGTTTTTAGAAAACTATCCGGATCTGCCCCAGGGGTGGATCGAATATGCCACCTTAGAGCAGCAATTAGGAGACGATGAGCGAGCGCGGGCTATTTACGAGCTGGCTATTGAACAGCCCGAAATGGAGATGCCCGAGTTGGTGTGGAAGCGATATATCGAGTTTGAGACGGAGATTGGCCAATATCAGCGGGCTCGACAGTTGTTTGAGACTCTGATTGAGAAAACTGGGCATGTCAAAGTATGGTGTTCGTATGCTATTTTCGAGGTTTCAATTCCTGATAATGATGATAGTGGTGGAGAAGAAGAAGAAGAAGAGGAGGAGGAGGAGGAGAGAGAAATTGTGGTTACGGAAGAGGCAAAACAGAGGGCGCGGAGAATCTTCCAACGAGCTTGGGATGCATTCAAGCAGAATAACCAGAAAGAAGAGCGGGTTTTACTCAACAACACATGGATCGAGTTTGAGCAGAACTACGGTAATGCCGAGTCTGTCGACAGGGTTCAGAAGCAGGCGCCGTCAATGGTGAAAAAGAGACGGCGACTGGCCGATGACTCGTTTGAGGAGTATTTTGACTATGTGTTTCCAACTGACGAGGACAACAGCATGTCGAAGCTGCTCGAGGCAGCCCGCAAGTTTAAAGAGCGACAGGCAGCAGAGGCGGAAAGGGGCCAGACATCTGTATAAATGCTATTTACTCTGAGCGGAAGATGAAGCCGTCCATGTATAATATATTATTTATTTGTAACGATGAGATAATTACCGGGTTACCTAGTTCCAGGGGGTGGAGGTGGTGGAAGACGTGATGATGGCGGTGGTGGAGGCTGTCGTGCGCTCGGTGGAGGAGGTGGAAGTCCTCGAGAGGGTGCTGGTGGAGGTGCAATACCTGGAGGTCCTGATAGACCTGGTGGTCCTGATAGACCTGGTGGTCCTGATACACCCGGTGGTCCTGATACACCCGGTGGTCCTGCTAAACCTGGGGGTCCTGCTAAACCTGGGGGCCCTGCTAAACCTGGGGGCCCTGCTAAACCCGGAGGTCCTGCCAAACCCGGTAGAAGCGAAACTGGTGGCGGGGCGACACTTCCAGGAGTAAAAGGAATCCCTGGAATCGTAGACATTCCTGTCGCCGGGGTAAATGGAATATGAACATTCTCATTTCTTGGCTCTGGCTGGTACTCTGAATAACTCTCTTCACGCGGATAATCACGATCACGTCTATCATCTCTGCGACGGGGCTCGCCGCTTCGTAGCTCACCGCCTCGTCTATCACGCTCCCATTCACGACCTCCTGATGGCCCTCGTGGCGCATCACCTCGTGGCGCATCACCTCGATACCCTCCTCCGTTGGTAATACGTGCCGGTGGTGGACCTCCCATACTACTTCCATTTCTAGCACCACCTCCAGCTCCAAGCTCCATCATTAGTTGTTCATATTCCTGATCGGCTGCTGACTTTGGTGCAGCCTGTCCAGGTGCCCCTGTTCCTCCTCCTCCTCCTCTTCTCTCCTTGCAATCTCGAGCAAAATGTCCTACTCCTCCACAATTATGACATACCACAGTGGATGCAAATGACTTTTTATTTGGACACTCGAAACGCTTGTGACCTAATTCCCCACAGTTGGAACACGGCTGGGTCGAGAAATCCCGTAATGTACCGTTCAGGGCTGCCAGAGATCGTAACTGTTCCCGTTTGTGCGAGTTCTCGTACTCGGGAGTGGACGCGGCGGTGGCGACAATCTCGTTGATTAAATCAATTGCCTTTTGGATTTTCTCTTCAGTATCTCCAGTGACCAAGCAATGTAGTTCGTCATCCATTGTCTCTTGAAATGGAATATCGGTTCTGCTTCGTTTACCCTCCTTGACGGATCCCTTGCCTCGGATATTGATAACCGCACCTGACTTGGCCTCCATTTCTTTCAGGGTTTTTCCACGAGGTCCTAATAATAATCCTACAAAGTTGACTTCGGGGTAATCATTTCTGGGAATATAGATTTTTTCCTGAGTTCTCTGGGGTCTTTTATAGTTTGTTGGTGGTTTGTACAAGGGAATGAATTTCATAGCCTTTTCAATGAGCCCATGTCTTTCTTTCTCCAATTTGTTCCTATATCGCACGTCTCGAGTGTTTATACGAATACCCTGAGCATCGTACTGTGGTGGAGGAGAGGGAGATCTGTCCTTTTCGGCAGGAATCACATCATTTGCTCGTAGTTTCTGAGTGATTTCTTCGATTCTGTAGTTGGTCACATACGCCTCCACCTGTTCGGGGGTGAGAATGCCTGTCAAACATGTATTGAGTCCTACCAGAGCCGCAATGGCATTAGCATTATCTTCATTACCCCATCGATTCAATTTTGCGTGTCTTTTTTTAACTGGCTGACGTCCTCGAGTTATGATTCCTCCACCGCCGCCACCACTATACGATCCTAGAGTCGCAACTGCCATACTACTCTGGCCACTACTGGCTGTTTCCTGGCCATCATCGCTGCCTCTTTTTTTTCCTAGCGGAATGCTATTCGTTCCTGTTCAAGTTAGATGTGACAACAACCAAATATGGCAACACAAAAGCCAGATTCCACTCACCAGTCTTGTGAAGCAACATCAGTGTGATTTGTCGTTAATGAACGAGCTGTGTCATGAGCTTAAGTATCTTCAGGTCAGGTCTACTTTAAATATCGTCACCCAATGCCGCACACCTCGCGGCTGGCTCTCTACGCACCTTTTACCTACCAAACTGCTCTTTTCCAATATGTGTTTTCCATCCAGACCTGATACGTCTGATAGCAGCATGGCCTAGCTGTGCCAGAGGTATCTATGAAATAATAACTGCTCCCCTGACCCCTGACCACTGACCCCTGACCACTGACCCCTGACCCCCTGAGCCTTGATCCGGGTTAGGGCACGGGCAAGGAAATCGCACTTCACAGGTCCAACATCTCAAAGAGCCAATGGAATCATCTCTAATTTTCAGACCACAGAGGTGAACCCCCGTACTACCCAGATCCTGAACCCCCGTTTACCAATCTCGCAACCACCGGTCCAATGTCTGGTGTTTCATATTCCGGAGGCGTTAGCCGATGCTTCCCAGGTGAGTCATTGTGAGGTCTCCTCTCTGTCGCTTTCGACCGATAGATATACTGACATGACTGTCCAGAATGGCAGAGATTTGTCGAGTGCTACACTGCCAAGCGAACGTCAGATGTGCGCCAATGCCAGCCGTTCACCGAGGACTATGCCGAGTGTCTACATCACCGTAAAGAGGTAAGAAGCACCGAACCACCGCGAGCTACCTGTCCGTGTCCGAGTCCCCGAACTCCGCAACTCGTCGCAATTCCACGGCCCCACCATCTCACCGCCCCCTCCCTCACTCCCTCCCTCCCTGCCTCCCTGCCTCGCGTGCACCCCGCTAACATATCTAGAAAACGCGAGCGGCCCTGATTGCCCAGGAGCTGGCCCGCCGCAAGGCCCTGGGCGACGACGACCTGCCCATCCCCGTCCCCAAGAAAATCAGCGTCGAGAGCCTAGGCCTCGTCGACAAGTAGCACTCGCCCCAATACACCC